>JAENPR010000832.1:0-283941 GCA_018135685.1 Themeda triandra | reverse complement strand
CCGATTCATCGAACTCGGGGGCATGGCACCTTTGGCTGCTTGTGGTCAGAGATCTTTCTACTTATGATTATGTAGATTATGCTAGAGGTGGCTTTGTTCCTGTATCTCTCAAGCCGATTAACAATCGACTAAACACAATTGTTTAATGGATAATCACGAATGGTTAAAGCGTCGATTGGAGGAGTATCGGGCTGAAAAGACCGATGCTTGTGAAGCTATTGATGACTTTGATGAGCTCAATAAGTTGGGCCAAGGTTTCACGTCGGCGGCCCTTTAGAACAAGTTGATGTGGGGATGGCATTATGCCGCGGCCGACATTTGTAAATAAAAACTTGGAAGCCGATTATAAAGCTACAGATTGTCGCTTCTCAAGGAGTATGTTGATTGCTTTGCATGGAACTACACCAAGATGCCGGGATTGTCTTGAGATCTTGTTGAGCATCGGCTCATTCTCAAAAAGAACTTCAAGCTGTTAAGCAACTTCCAAGGTGCTTCAATTCGGCCATTAATGACCGAATAAAGGAGGAGATCGAAAGGTTGTTGCAAGCAACGTTCATTCGTCCATGCCAATACGCGGAGTGGGTCTCTAATATTGTGCCGGTTGAGAAGAAGGACAGCGGCAAGATTAGAGTATGCATTGATTTCGAGAGATCTAAATAGAGCCACTCCTAAAGATGAATATCCTATGCCTATAGCCGATATGTTGATCAATGATGCTTCAGGACACAAAGTGATTAGTTTTCTTGATGGTAACGCGGGTACAATCAGATTTTTATGGTGGAAGAAGATACATCAAAGACGGCTTTTGTTTGTCCCCGGATTCGTCGGTTTATTTGAGTGGATTGTGACGACCTTTGGGTTGAAGAATGCGAGGCGCCACCTATCAAAGGGCGATGAATTTGATTTTCCATGATCTAATTGGGGTGATCATGGAGGTATACATTGATGATATTGTGATTAAATCGGCTACCCATAAATCTCATTTAGCCGATTTACGTCTTGCTTTTGAAAGGATGCGTCGCTATGGTTTGAAGATAATCCACTCAAGTGTGCTTTTGGAGTATCGGAAATTCCTAGGATTTATCATTCATGATAAAGGCATAGAGGTTGATCCCAAGAGGATTGAGAAGATCAAGAAAGTTCAGCCACCTACATGCAAGAAAGACATGCAAAAATTCTTAGGAAAGGTGAACTACTTAAGAAGATTTATTGCTAACCTGTCTGGAAAATTATTCCTTTCACTCCTATACTCAAGTTGAAGGATGAATCTGAATTCACTTGGGGGGCAAGCCAACAAGATACATTTGATAAGATAAAGGAGTATTTGTCATCACCGCCCCTTCTTCGTGCACCTAAGAGAGGAGTTCCATTCAAGCTTTATGTCGCTGCCGAAGACAAGGTTATTAGGGCTGTTATGACTCAAGAAGATGAAAGAAAAGAATATGTGATTGCTTATCTTGGTCGTCGTCTTCTTGATCCCGAGACAAGGTATGCCCATATTGAAAAATTATGCTTATCGTTGTACTTTGCATGCCAAAAGATGAGACATTATTTGCTGTCAAGTACATGTATTGTAGTATGCCAGGCGATGTTATTAAGCACATGTTGCATCGGCCGATCCTCGGCGGGAGGTTAGGCAAGTGGGCATACTCTTTGATTGAATATGATCTGATCTTTGAGCCATTACGAGTAATCAAAGGTCAAGTTCTTGCTGATTTTATTGTTGAGCATAGCATAAATCTCGATGATAAAGTCAATTATGTTACCATTACTCCATGGAAGCTATATTTTGACGGATTGGTTTGCAATAACGGTCGGCGTTGGTATTATTTTAATCTCTCCCAACGGTCTTGTGACCGAGATGTCTAGCCGGTTGGAATTTAATTGTACTAACAATCAAGCCGAATATCAAGCTTTGTTATTCGGATTGATCATGTTAACTTCTATGGGAGTGCGGCATGTTGAGGCCTATGGTGTGTTAGATCCTACAAAAGTGCAGCATGTTGAGGCTTATGGTGACTCATTATTAGTGGTTCAACAAGTCAATGGAGAGTATCAATGTTTAGATGAATCGCTACATTCTTGCCTTGATATTTGTCTTGGTTATATTTCCAAACTTGCTGAATTTAAGATTCGGCATATTCCTAGACATGAGAATCAGAAGACTAATATGCTAGCTCAACAAGCATCCGGCTTTGATGTTAGTAAGCGAAACTTTCATATACAAACAAAGTCGATGCATGAAGATATCAATTTTTGTTGTGTAGGAACAAGTGAATTGGTTCAACCGTTCAATATGCGAGGGAAAGATGAAAAGGACTTTGAAAAGAGAGTCAAAGAGTGCTTGAAATTGCCGGGAGGAAGCGGATGGGGCGGCGTGCGCCCGGTCGTATGCGGAACGAAGCCTGTGGTCCGCCGATCGGCTCGGGCGTGGATTGTTGTCGGCCGCGCCGGCGGCCTGGGCCCGGGGCCCTAGGTGCCTCCGGCGGCCGTCGTCGGCACGGCCGGTATCCGCGCGCCGCAAGGCGCGCCCCTCGCGTCGGCTGGCGCCGCAGCGGCCCGCGAGCTCCCCATCCGACCCGTCTTGAAACACGGACCAAGGAGTCGACATGCGTGCGAGTCGACGGGTTACGAAACCCGGGATGCGCAAGGAAGGCGACGAGCGGGGAGGCCCTCAAAAGCCGCACCGCTGGCCGACCCCGATCTTCGTGAAGGGTTCGAGTTGGAGCACGCCTGTCGGGACCGAAAGATGGTGAACTATGCCTGAGCGGGCGAAGCCGAGGAAACTTCTGGTGGAGGCTCGAAGCGATCCGACGTGCAAATCGTTCGTCGACTTGGGTATAGGGGCGAAAGACTAATCGAACCATCTAGTAGCCGGTTCCCTCCGAAGTTTCCTCGGGATAGCTGGAGCCCATTACGAGTTCTATCGGGTAAAGCCAATGATTAGAGGCATCGGGGGCGCAACGCCCTCGACCTATTCTCAAACTTTAAATAGGTAGGACGGCACGGCTGCTCCCGGTGAGCCGTGCCATGGAATCGGGAGCTCCAAGTGGGCCATTTTTGGTAAGCGGGCGCGTGCGGGATGAACCGGAAGCCGGGTTACGGTGCTTGAACTGCGCGCTAACCTAGAACCCACAAAGGGTGTTGGTCGATTAAGACAAAGCGGGACGGTGGTCATGGAAGTCGAAATCCGCTAAGGAGTGTGTAACAACTCACTCCGCCGAATCAACTAGCCCCGAAAATGGATGGCGCCGAAGCGCGCGACCCACACCCGGCCATCCGGGCGAGCGCCATGCCCGATGAGTAGGAGGGCGCGGCGGCCGCCGCAAAACCCGGGCGCGAGCACAGGCGGAGCGGCCGTCGGTGCGGATCTTGGTGGTAGTAGCAAATATTCAAATGAGAACTTTGAAGGCCGAAGAGGAGAAAGGTTCCATGTGAACGGCACTTGCACATGGGTAAGCCGATCCTAAGGACGGGGTAACCCGGCGGGCAGCGCGATCTCGCGTGTTGCCCGAAAGGGAATCGGGTTAAGATTTCCCGGCCGGGACGTGGCGGTTGACGGCGACGTTAGGAAGTCCGGAGGACGCCGCGGGGCCTCGGGAAGAGTTATCTTTTCTGCAACGGCCTGCCAACCACTGAATCGGTTCAGCGGGAGGTAGGGTCCGCGGTCGGAAGAGCACCGCACGTCGCGCGGTGTCCGGTGCGCCCCGGCGGCCCTTGAAAATCCGGAGGACCGAGTACCGTCCACGCCGGTCGTACTCATAACCGCATCGGGTCTCCAAGGTGAACGACCTCACGGCCAATGGAACAATGTAGGCAAGGGGAAGTCGGCAAAACGGATCCGTAACCCGGGAAAAGGATTGGCTCGAGGGTTGGGCTCGGGGTCCCGGCCCGACTATTCTTACTACTCGGGTGCTTAGCTAAAGCCCCAAGCACTCTACTAAGTAAAGCGATCGGCAAGCAAGGAAAGCAATAAACTTAAAGTACTAAGCGAATAATACTACTATAAAGACTCGAGATGAAGACTTACAAGAAGACTCGCATCCGTGAGGCACTCCGTAGAGAAGATTCCCGGCCGTAGGGACTCGTCTTTGGAAGCTCCTCGCTCCCTTCCCTCTATTCTCACAATAAAACTACTAATGTAGTATTTCTTCCTAAGATTGTACACCTTTCACTAGAGGTCTAGAGGGGTATTTATAGTGTAGGTAGAGTGGGCGCTACTCCAGTGCCATGTCAGCGATCCGCGTGCTCCATCTTCTTAGACGTAGGAAGAAACCGACCTTGCAGCACTGACCTGAGTGGATGGTGTGGATGAACAGCATGTGGGAAACCTGATTGAGTCGGTGGGAGGTCAACCAACTTGGTTAGGCCCCACCAGGGGGTCGGCCGACCCCTCTATGGAGGGTGGGCCCGGCCCGAGTCGATCGCGGGGTCCCCACCGTCATAGAGTGTGGCCCTCCTTCTAGAATTCCTTTGTCACGTCGGTTGGTTTCTGGTGGGCCCATGGATCCTTGTGCAATGCACTCCAGTCGTTGGATTTGCTGAAACTTGACATCTGACGGTGAAGAGTAGACTTGAGGGACTTCTCACGGATAGTGGCAATGTGGCGACCCACCGTCCCACCGGACGGGATCGGCCGATCCCCTCCTTGTGGGTTCGGGGTGTCGGCCCTTTGCTCACTTACTCCCGGCCACTTGAGGATTATAATTGTGTTGTCGAACTGTCTTTTCGGTCATCCTCATTTCTTCTCTTCTAGGCCCCGATTCGTGACAAATACGTGCTTTAACACCCGCATCCAAATAATAACATGTACATGTGGAACCAAGTAAATTGTACCTATGTCACTACTGGTTTTAGTTGTTGTTTCTTTGGAAATAGCCCAATGTTGACGGTTTTCAACAGTAAAAATAGAGGTATAAATACCATCAACACTGACGGACCGGGTGCGGTGAAGGGCGGACGTGAGGCTTGGACCGAGGGACCTTGAAGTCGGGCAGCTAGCTATGGTGGGCGACAACCGGGACATCGACAAGCGCAAGTGCACACGGTGTGGATGTGTTCGGGCTACGCTACTCACGGACGGTTTGGTGGTTTGCCCTCAAAACCATCGGCGACGGTTTGGTGGTTTCGCCTCAAAACCATCGGCGGCGGGTTTCCAGGGTTTGCGCCTCAAAACCTAGGCGGAGGTCCCGATGCGGACAGACGGGACGTGGCGGCATTAGGGAGATCGCATGGAAGCGAGGCTACCGGTGAGGAGGCGTGGTGACCAACGGATCAATTGAAGCTGAGTTGGACCCTTATGCCCTTGGCTAAGAGGTTTAGCCCTTCATGTATCCAAGGGCAAAAAGGGAATGTGAAATAGGCCCCGTAAATAAGGATGAGGGGTTCCCTTCCCCTTCACCTCTTGCATTTCTATTTTTCCTTTAGGTTTTCTTCCTGTAGTTTCTTGGTGAGAGAGAGGTATGCAAATCTTTGATTTGTACTCAAACTTGTGGCAAGCAGAGCGTCGAGTCTCTGCTGTTTCCTCCGGGCTTAACCATGTGTTAGTTTTCGCGAGCTCCCTTTTCCCTCTTGTGTTCTTGATGCGATTTCTTCGATTTGAGGGCATTTGAGTTCGTTCTTTTTGTGCTAGATTGGTCTATGAAGTGAGTGGAGTGTTTTCACTGAAGGAATTGATCTAACTCCTCATGAGATCGGAAATCCATGGCGATTTTGCCCTAGTTGTGCTCAAGATGCACTCTTGAGTTCTGAGCTGCTTTGCTAGATGTGTTGAGCCGTTGCCTCTTCTTGAGGGTCTAGCTGTCTTCATTGCAATTTGTGCTTTGCTAGCATGTTGGTGTTTCTTAACGCAGTCACTAGAATTTGAAACAATGCCAAGGAATGCCAGTTGGTATTCTGCAACGTATACAGAACAAGTCAGCAAGCGCACGGAGATACCGTTGTAGCATTTCACCCGGAAGTATTCAGGGTATCGTTATTTATATTTTCCCAAAGGAAAGCATGGTATAAAAGAGTCTAATGTGGATATGGACAAAATAACGAGATTGCATAGTAGACCAATGTTCATAACAGGGGTAGATTGGTAAGGATAACTGACACACACTCGAGCCAAACTCAAGGATAAAGAGAAGAGAAAGAATAAAGAATAACCTAAACTGGAGCACGCAGCTAAGTAAAGACACGGACGATCACAAAAACACAAGCTAGTTAGAGAGATTCTAAGTTAAGATAGCATGGCCACTGCTAACTTACTTCGGGCACCGGATCGCACCTGGTCTGCCAGGTGATGCCGGCCTTTGGCTCTGCGTCGCACCCGGACGTGGGGGATTATGGAGGACAGATAGGGCTGTCACCACCTGCCGCCTACCCCTCAACCGTGGAGTGCGAGGCAAACGAAGATAGCCTCTAGCCTAGACACCACTTCTACACTAGTGACTACTACTCTAGCGTCACACAGGGTGATCCATCTTTATCAGGGACCCTCTGCTAGAGCATCCTCCACGGGGACGGATGACGAACCCGCAAGGCATCACTGACCAAGGCTAAGTTAAGATAGATCTCAAGATCACAACCTAGCTCTAGGTCTAAACATATATGCACTGATAGTTAGACATAAAGTCTATATGACAAGATCAAAGCATAAAAACTATATTCTAGTTCATATACTAATATCATATCATAAGGACTATGCTCTATTTCTAGAACAACAAGAACGTCTAAGAACATCACATAACAAGAACATCTAAGAACAACTAAGCACAAGGACAACTAAGAATATAGAAGAACAATAAGAACAAGAACATAAGAGAAATCTTGATCTTATTCATACCGAGACTCCTCCCAGAGGTTCAAGCTCTCCAACGAGGCTTGCCTTGCTCCAACTACATAACTAAAACTACTAAACAAAATGATACAAGTGGAGGGAGAGAGGCTCTTGTGTTCGTGTGTCTTGAATGAGGGGGAGAGAGCCCCTTTTATAGGTGGAGAGGAGGGTGCTCTTTGGAAAAGTGCCTCCCCCACATGGAAGGATCCAAAACCGACCTCCATAGGCGGTTTCGCACATGCCATGTGGAAATCCCCACCGTCATTAGCCTTGGGCCATCGACATGGGCCACCAGGAGCAAGATGGGCCAGAGCGCAGCGCGGGGAGGCGCGCTCGCACCTTGAGCGCGATCCGCGCCCAGTGTGGGCCCTCTTGGCCCCATCTTTTGCCACTAGCTCATGGGCCTTTCTCCTAGCTTCGAAAAGCCCGGTAATTTGTCCAATTCGGAGTTCGGATGAATTCGGGCGTCCGTTTACCCGACGTGTCCGTGCAATTCAAAATGACCTCGACCCCGATTTGGTGCTTGGGCTAGGCCACTCCCATGTTGGTGGTTTGGCTCAAATTGTTAGGTAGGTGGGCTCCTCTCCTTGTCTCTCTTTTACGCCTTGTTGGAAGGTGTGTTTTGGTATTCAATTCCCGTACTTAATGTATTTCCTGCAACATGATGATTCTTCGAGTACAAGTGGAATTGGGTTAGTAGCAAAGGTATATCTGTATAGAAATATATAATCCTTCCCTTTTTAGTATCAAGTTGGTGGCACAAAATTATCATTAAGGACCGCCAACATAGCGGTGTTGAGCCCGTTCTGCCTCTTCTTGGGGGCTAGCTTTCGTTTGCTTGGTTGCGTCGAGTCGTTGCCCATGTCTTTGGGGACAAAGTTTTGCTCTAGCTTTGCTCATAGCAAGTGACCCGTTTTCGGCTTCTCTTTGGCGTCGATCACTTGGATGAGTTGTCTCGGGTTTTGTGTTGATGTTGACAATGCACTCATCAAGGGAGATTGCGGACACATGGCTTTTCCATAGCCATGGTGTTGCGGTTTTGTGTTGAGTGATTCCAACATGGCAACACAAGTGTGTGCGTGTGTTGTGTTCAACAAACCGATGGCACGCGGTTTCGTGTCAAACAACGGTGTGTTTTGGCTTGTGTTGTTTGCAGGTGTTGAGCTCGGAGACAGTAGTCAATGGTGCGGTGAAGGTCAAGTAGGGCGTGCCGTGCTGACGGACCAGGTGCGGTGAAGGGCGGACGTGAGGCTTGGACCGAGGGACCTTGAAGCCGGGTGGCTAGCTATGGTGGCTGACAACTGGGACATCGACAAGCGCAAGTGTACATGGCGGGGAATGTGTATGGGCTACGCTACTCGCAGACGGTTTGATGGTTTGCCCTCAAAACCATCGGCGATGATTTGGTGGTTTCGCCTCAAAACTATCGGTGGCGGGTTTCTAGAGTTTACGCCTCAAAACCTGGACGGAGGTCCCGATGCGGACGAACGGCACGTGGCGGCATCGGGGAGATCACGTGGAAGCAAGGCTACCGGTGAGGAGGCGCGGTGGCCGTCGGATCAAGTGAAGCCTGAGTTGGACCCTTATGCCCCTGGCTAAGAGGTTTAGCTCTTCATGTATCCAAGGACAAAAAGGGAATATGAAATAAGCCCTATAAATAAGGATAAGGGGATTCCTTCCCCTTCACCTCTTGCATTTCTATTTTTCCTTTAGGTTTCCTTCCTGTAGTTTCTTGGTGAGAGAGAGGTCTGCTAATATTCGATTTGTACTCGAACCAGTGGCAAGCAGAGCACCGAGTCTCTGCTATTTTCTCCGGGCTTAATCATGTGTATGTGATCTCTGTGATGGATTTTTAGTGTTCGCGAGCTCCCTTTTCCCTCTTATGTTCTTGATGTGCTTTCTTCGATTGGAGGGCATTTGAGTTCGTTCTTTTTGCGCTGCGCTGGATTAATCTATGAAGTGAGTGGAGTGTTTCCACCGAAGGAATTGATCTAACACCTCACGAGATCGAAACCCATAGCGATTTTGCTCTAGGTGTGCTCAAGATCTACTTTCGAGCGACGATCTCTTAGAGATAGCTCCCCAATTGCCTTAGGAACATGCCTATAAAATTTGGTTGCAATTGGAGTTGATTTGGAGGAGATCCATCACTTTTGGGATTTGGATCAGCCTGTCCCGTGAAAACCGGCTGAGCTGGTTTGAAGGCGGCTGAGCTGGCTTGAAGGCGGCTGAGCTGGCTTGAACGCGGCTGAGCTGGTTTGATAGAAGTTCTTGGTTGAGGTTCCACTTTTTGGTTGTTTGAGATTCGATTCGAGTGCTGTTTGTTGCGTTAGTTGTCTGTTTCTGTGTAGATCGTTTCGATGCAGTGCTGTTTTCTGCTGACTGCACTCTGGAGCCCTGCTGTCTCACTTCTCCTCGAAAGAAGTCGAGATTTGCATTTGCACCGTTTCGATTCCATAGTGATCAGCTGTGTTCCTAGGGAACATCCACCCTTCTTCAGGGTTGTGATCACTACGGCTTGCTGTTTTGGTTCTTGGGGTATGAATCTGGGACAGAGGCTCTAGATTTTGAAAGAAATTTTAAAGATCCCATTCACCCCCTCTGGTCGCTATTCCGGTCCTTCGATGACTTCCTTTTGGAACCGGTCCTAGCGAGGACTCAACTAACACTGCATGACTCTCATCGCTGGCCTCAGCAAGAGGGGATTATTCATATATGGTAGGTGCATATATTTTACAGGATCCCTTTGGGTTCCCCCAACGCTTCATGGATATGGAGAGTTTGAACAGGTCATGAGGCCTCGAGGAAAGAGTTGATGGACAGATCCAAGACAGAAAACTATAAGTTCTGGACGATAAGTAAATATTTGTGGTCCTAACAATCTCTGAAATATACAATGTTGCATTATGAAACAAATAAAGAAGATCATTATTTATTCCACCAATAACAATGCCTTTCGTTTGCATCATTTCATTCATCTAGGTCAGTTACTTGCATTGCTTGTCTGACCCCGCATTTTCTTGTTTAATCACTGCCTTGATCCGACAACGAACTAGCGAATAAGTTATGTTCAGCACCTTTCAACCAAAATAAACACTACAAAAAGAACAAATTTCCAAACCGCCTACACTACCCAGTACGTCCCCTGTAAAGATATAGTGGTGGTAAATTCAAACAAAAAAAAAGATATAGTGGTGGCGGTGGTAGTGTCCCAAGATTGCTTATGGAAGCTATCGTGGTAATGTGAATGGCACAACAAGTTGTGTGGTGGTATATACTCTCTCCTCCAGAGGATGATGGATTTCCATTTCTTTGACAAGGACATTGAGGACTCGAATCTTGAAAACACATATTTTCCACTACCGGTTCTAAGAACTGGCATCAGTGAGGGATTTGGACCCAGTAGTGATAGCATGTTCTCTGGGTGGGCTACTGTGGGCATACTAGCTAGGTTGTAAAAAAAGATAAAGTATCTCGGTCAGAAATAGGAATGAAATAAAATCTGTCAGAGTTGTAGTTATATGAAATGAGTAGCAGGTCGGTGATGGTACACATCCAACATTTCCCGTTTTATTATGGATAGAATCAACATCCATGCATGACAAATTGCACACCACCGTTCTGTTCCTCCCAACACGAGTTACACCTACACAGTAGTTTACAAATGACATGGCCTCTAGAAACAACAGCTGTTGATAAATAACACGCAAATGATGAGAAAAAAGTAACACAACGGCATCCAAGTTTGAACATTCCAGGGAACAAGTTTGCATACGAGGCATCGTGGGATGACTTAGAACATACTGCCCAGAAAGAAGCAGCTATCACCAGTTTAGTCAAGCAATTTGCACATGCACAAAGGGTAACTGCAATGACCTATCAGGCAAAAACCGAAAAAACAGGTGCCACAGTAACCGTCTGACAGCGTACGGAGGATCTCCCTAACGATTGTGTTTAAGCTCAGGACGCCGACGGGGGTGGTACCCGTACCATCATCCTCCAGCAGCTGCAGTGGGCGGGCAGCCGTGGGAGTCGCCATCAGCTGCAGAAGCAGCAGTGTTGTTATGGCCATGGCCGCCACACCAGCTGCCCTCCTCTTGCCACCACTCTCCATGCCAGCTTATTGCTGCTGACCTCTCCCTCTCAATCGATCCGTGACCACTAGCTGCTATATGCTTTACTTTTGTTTGATTGGTTTGGCTGTGCTCACAATGCTGCAAGGAACCCGTTCTCTCTTTTTATAGAGCGCCACGAGCGAGCGAGCGAGCATACGTTCTCTCTTTAGATCCATCTAGGTCAATTACTTCCATTGCTTGTCTGACCCGCCGCATTGTCTTGTTTAATCACTATCTAGGCAATCATGTGCTCGCACATGTAATCGGCAACTACTCATGGGTCGTTTCATAAATCGTGCAAAGATAACTGGCCGATCGAACCGTGTTGGTGAAACCGGCCAGGGGCGAGCCAAAGGTGACGACGAACCAAGCATGCCGCAGGAAGCCAGTGGAGGTACTTAGTGCCTGGCGCACTTCTGGGATCGCGCGCTTCGCCGACAGCTTGAAGTTGTGGGCAAAGCCTCTCATCCTGTCGGCAAAAGGTTTCCCGACAGGGTTTCGCTGTTCCTGTCGGCGAAGCCCTGTCGGCGAAAATCCTGTCGGCAAAGACCTATTTCCCGACAGGAACACGGGCGCTGTCGGCGTCGGTTCACCGACAGCCACGTGTTCTGTCGGCGAAGGAACAACGCCGTCAACTCGGCTGCCGTTCGCTTTGCCGACAGCACTGTGGTGGCTGTCGGCGAAGGCTTCGCCGAAGCCCCCCGATTCTGTCGGCGAACTCTTTGCCGACGGCCGCCGATTCCGTCGGCGATGTCTTTGCCGACAACTATGGCGGCCGTCGGCGAAGCCTCGGCCATAGTCATGGCAAAGACAAGCATTGGTAAATCTGGGGATTTTTGCTGGGTCAGAATCCCAGCTTTGCCGACAGTTATGACCTATGCTGTCGGCAAAGCTGGGAAATTTTTTTCTTTTCTTTTTGCTGTTTTCTTGCACTCAAACCACATTTATAGCATATATATATACCACAGAACCACATTTATAACAACAATATAGCATATAAACCGCATTTCAGCATCGGATTCGATCTCAACATGAATCCACACATCAACATCATCAAATCCATCGATAGATGTCCAAAATACACATAACGTCACGAAACGAGTGCATACATATCCAACATACACTAGGATGTCCAGCATACATGTCCAACAAGTCCAACATGTCCAACAAGTCCAACATACAAGTCCACATGCATCGCTACTAGTCCAGAAGAGGGAGGCAAAGGTACCTAGCTCGTGGTGCCGTCCCCAGGGGTCCCATCGCCCCTGCCTTGCTCCCACGGAGACCACCCTGGCTGTGCCTGTGGCTGAGTCCACCCTAACGGCGCCGCCTCGTAGTGCCATAATCCTGGGCGAGGCCCCTGCTGCGTATGCGCCCCGGCCACGAGGAGTAGCCCTGCGACTGTGGAGGAGGAGCCCACGTGTACGGCTGCGTGGGGTAGGTCGGGTAGGTCGGGTACCCTGGACAGCCGTGCTGTGGAGGGCTGGCACCCAGTGGAGGGCTGGCACCAGGAGTCAGGTTTGAACCCGCCGACGGAGCCTGCACAAAGGACAAGTGAGGTAATTAGTACCTGCAGGATGGCCACACAAGCTAAAGCAAAAGGCAATATATATACTCACCGGACACTAAATAGGAGCAGGCACTGGGACTGGTGGTGGAGCAAAGAGCGAGGGAGGAAGCTCTGCATGCCCGGGTGCTGGGACCGGAGGAAGCCGGCCAGGTCCGCTATCTGACGCTGGTGGTGATGCGTCAGTGCCGCCAGCTGCTGCTGGTGGGCCGCCTCCACCGCCGCCAGCTGCTGCTGGTGGGCCTCGTCCATGACCGCCTGGTGGGCCTGTAGCTCTTCGAACCTAGCCTGCAATATTACACCCGCACATGGTTGATGGTATGTGAAGCCAAGGTGGATCGTGTGTGAAACGAGTGAACGACGAATGGAACCACACTTACCTCCATCTGCGTGTACATCTGGGCGGCGCTCGGCCGTCGGGGCGCTATGGGGATGCCGGAGGAGCTACTGGAGCTGGCTTTTCGAATCTCTCCCTGCGTGGGAGTAGTGGTCGGGTCGATGGCGCTATTGGCCATCTAGTAGGAGCCGTGCTGCTTCCATCCTCCCAACCTCATCACGAGCTCTGGGTCCAGGGGCTCCGTGGCGGGGTCCTTCTCATTCCCATGGCGCTGGCGAAATGCGGCGCTGTACTCGACGAGCTTGGGGTGGATGTTCGCGTTGGTGTACGCGTCCGGCCCGTCCTGCCGGGTCGAACTCGTTGTCGGGTCCGATGCTTTGCCCTTGTGAGAAAGGGCGTACCCCAACCACCTCGTTGATCTCCTCCACACCATGGGACTCCCTCTGCGATGAAAACACAAACATGGTTAGAGGTAAATAGATTGACGCTACGATAAATAGATCAAAAGGAGCATACCCATGCGTCCATGAACTGCGGGAGGGACCGGTTCCCTTGGTGGTGTGCGACCCCCGCATTCTTGAGCTGGCGCTCCCGACGCTCGTTTTTCACCTCGTACGCCTTGTCCGATCTCCGGTAGCGCACAATCTCCTCCCAGCATTGCGGGTCCTTGTCGCACCACCCCGGTATCTACTAAGAAACATCAAGTATTTGACATGTCAGAAGATGAATTGAATGTTTCACGGAAGAAATAAGAACGAATGTTTCCTGCTTAATTACCCGCATGTACTCCTCCTCGGTGAGGTCAGTCTCCCTCTCCAGCACGATCTCCTCCCTGACTCGCTTCTTATCGATCACCTCGCCAAGCACGTTGCGGTTGATGACGCACTGGATGCGCGCCTCGTGGTACAAGTCCTTGAGACATGAGTGGCAGGCGTTCTCCAGCACGATCTCCGCCCTGGCCTGCTTCCCATCCGCGTACTTGAAGTATCCCTGCACACAGACATCATGTATCATTTCATTGTTTGAAGAACGTCCAACGAATGTGTAGTATTGAGAAATGCGTCGCCGCAAGTGGCTCGCGTGCAGGTGAACCAGCACGATCACAGCCTTCGGGCTCGGGGACGGGGACGGCGTGCAGGTCGAACACCTTCGATGGTGACCATGCCAGGGTAGTACTCCCTAATCAGCAGGGAGAGGATGCCATTGACATGGCATGAACCTCTTGCCCCGTTGGGAAACACCCAGTTCTGCACGAGTCATTAACAACAATTGTTAGTCTGCGCCGGTTTCCAACATGCCATATGAACAATGTGAACAAAGTAGTTTACTTACTTGTCGCCGACGGGTGAAATCACCTTGCGATGGTGGGGAGCGGCTTTCGGCTAGGGAGCGTCGAGGGCCCGCGCTCGAAGAGCTTCCTCAAACCCGAGAAGTCCCCGTCGCCCCGTCCGCGATGGCCCCCATCGTCGTCGTCGTCGTCGCCGCCGCCGCCGCCGCCGCTGCCACTGCCGCCGTCCCCGGTCGTCGTCGTCGTCGTCGTCTCGAGCTCCAGCCTCCTGGACCGGAGACGGCCGCTGCGGGCCGTCTCCTCCGTACCGACCGCTCCTCCTCCCTACCGGCCGGCTCCTCCACGTCCGGCTCCTCCACGCCGCGACCGCCGACGCGAGCGGCGGTTCCGTTTCGAGCATTGTTGCTTCCGCCGCTGGCATTCCGTGGAGTGCACCGCAATGACAAAGATTAAAACAATTAGCATAAATTGCAAGGTGATAATAATAATTGTAAATGACAAGTAGTTGTAAATAAAGAAATATAATTGTAAATGACAAGTAGTTGTAAATAAAGAAACATAATTGTAAATAACAAGTGTACGGGGCCGCCATCATTCCAAACGGGTTGAACCCATCTGTTGCCGGCGCTACGCGTACATTCCGAGCCTCCTCGAGCCTTTTCGGGATTCATGGCATCGAAGTGCCTCCATGCATCACCATTCGTGGGTGTACCATCTTGTTAGTGTACCTTTTGCCTTTCTTGTGCCACACCATCATTTTTATTTGTATCCTCTGTCATATACGGCCGTTGGAGCCGATGTGTGAAAGGAAGGTGCCTTATGACCATCTCGGGGATCTTGGACTGTCGCTTGTTGCCATCACTGCCTTCTACCTCCACATACCTAGAGGTTTTGCACGTTGGACAGTGTGTTGCGTCCTCGTGGTCGTCCCTGAACAGGACACACCCATTCTTACAAGCATGAATCGGGTCGTACGGCATCTTGAGTGCTCGAAGGAGCCTCTATGACTCGTACGTGCTCTTCGGCAACACGTGAAGCGCCGGAAGCAGCCCGCCAACCGTCTCCAACATGAGATCAAAACCTTCTCGACTGATGCCCAGTGACGACTTCAACGCTATTAGTTGTGAAATGGCATCCAGCTACGAAACACTTCTCTTCTCGTGAAGGGGCTTCTGTGCCGACTCCAGCATGGCGAAGAACGCCTTTGCGGTTTCCTCCGGATCCTCCTCCGCCTCTATTCCTTCAGGGAACCCCCCTTCCTGGTAGTCTTCCATCATATCTGCCATCCCGGCATCTGCATCAAGCTCCTCGAGGAGGGGTCTCACCAGCACCTCCCTAATAAGATCCGTTCACTATGGTGGACCCAGCGCATATAGTTTGAAACGTATCCATTCTTGAAAAGATCTTCCATAACCGTACGCCTGTCTCTCCATTTCTTGTTCTTACATTTGCTGCACGGACGCTGCATCCGAATCGACCCTCTAGCAGCTCAATCAAATGCCTGCTCCAGGAAAGCACTGGTCCCCCTAACCCATTCAGTGGTCTGTTTTTCCCTTGTCCAGCCAGTGTACATCTACTCACGGTCAGTCATCCTCTGACATGCGCCAATGTAAGCGAGCAATAAAACCAGCATCTGCATCTACAAGGCATTCCTACCATCTAATAGGTGAAGGATAGGTCCTAATCCCACCCGAGGATGCGTAGATGAGGTTAGCTTCCATGCTCCACGCCCGTCCGAGACGGAATTTCGGTAGCACCTCCCCGCTGTTCTCCCGATACAAGTCCCGACTGGGAGAGTGTGCATCCGGAGAACAACGGGGAGGGGCTGCTGAAACTCCGACTCGGACGGGGGCGGAACATGGAAGCTAACCCATCTACGCATCCTCGGGCTGTCCAAAAAACGTGGACAATCCAAAAGAGACACCGTCGCAGATATGCACTGATCCGCATACCAACGACCGCGAATCCCTTTTGGACGGGAGACGCCTAACTCGGTTACGCAAAGTACTTACAACAACTATAAGACACAGAGGTGATTTATACCTAGGGTGGCGCCGCAGAGGCGGGTAGGTGCACGAAGATGGTCAAGGTCCCCTCCGACAAGTCACCCGCTCGCAAAACAATAAAGACATCACTATTAGTTGAAAATTTCGGCAGAACCTCCCCTGTACGAGGAGGTTCCCAAAACCTGCAAGAAAAAACGTCGGCTCAAAGGCCGACGTCCACATTTGGGGCATGATGGCCCACACATCCACATAACCGGCACGAAGGCCGTCAACACAGATATGGCACGATGGCCGACAACGCTAGAGCTTTACCTTCTCCTCCGGCGACATGCGGGGATGAACATCGACGGACGGCGTGGACGAACGGCAAAGAACGGTCTCCTCCTTCTCCTCCTCTCTTCTTCTTCTTCCCTCCCTTCTCCTTCTCCTCCTCTCTTCTCCTTCTTCTTCTTCCTCCCTTCTCCTTCTTCTTCCTCCTCTTTCTCCCTTCTTCTTCCTCCTTTCCTCTGCCTTCTCTTCCTCCTCCTCCCTTCTTCATTTTCTTCTTCTTCTTCCTCCCTTCTTCTTCTTCCTCCTCTTTCTCCCTTCTTCTTCTTCCTCTCCTCCTCCCTTCTCCTTTCTCTTCTCCCCTCTGCAGGGACAACGGGCGGCGGCGCCCTCTGGCGCCGGCGGCCGATGTGGCGGCGGCCCTCTGTCGGCCGGTGGCCCAGGTGGCGGCAGCCCTCTGCCGGCCGGCCGGCTCCTCCCCTTCTCCTCTTCCTCTCCTCCTCCTTCTCCCCTTCACGAATGGGGGCGGTGGCGGTGGGGCCCAGCGCGGAGGCGGCGCGGAGTAAACGGCGGGCGGCGGGGGAGTGGCGGCGAAAGCGGAGGTGGAGCGGCGGGAGAGTTGCGGCGGCGGCGGGGACTCGCGGCGGCGGCGGGGAAGTCCGGGTTTTGAGCATCCGACGCCGCAACTTGCTCCAAACTTTTTCAAATTTTTTTCATAGCCTCCACATGCGATAACACGACACACTGACAAGTTTCGTGATTTTTCGACTTCGTTTGGATTTTATATAATTAAAAAACACTTTTACCACTCCTGGACCGTCTTGGTACGTGGACAAGGACTTCGAAATTTTGGGTGAGATTTAGGACACGGTCTTAAAACACACTCCCCAACATGAATATCATGTTTCGAAGGCCAAAGTTTCAATATTTCATGCACCTGCAGTTCAAACTTGAATAATGCGGGAAAATTCAAGTGACGGAAAAAATTAACGAAATATAGCTAAATGTTGCCAAAAGGGCCCAAATTCAAACATGTGCTTGTAAACAATGTATCAAGGCAACAAAAAAAGTTTGAAGTCAAAATTCGAAAAAAAATAAATACTCTTTGCCGACAAATACGAGATCTTGTCGGCAAAAGAGCATCCTTCGCCCGACAGATATACACATCTTTGTCGGCAAAGAACATCTTCGCCGAAGACATGTGTATGCTGTCGGCATACTTTGCCGACAGGGCTGACGGCGCGGCTGTCAGTGAAGCAAACGGCGACGGCGCCGTTTGGCCGAGCCAGCGCTGCGCCGACAGCCCTTCTTTCCCGACAGGCTCGCTGTTGGGAAAGAGGCTCTTCGCCGACAGCCGGTCTTCGCCAACAGACCATGGATTTAGGGCTGTCGGCAAAGATTTCTTTCCCGACAGGGGACTTGGGCTGTCGGGAAAGAGCCAGTTCGCCGACAGCCCAGATCCTGGCTGTCGGCAAATGCCTGGGCTGTCGGCGAACAGGGCGATTCCCGTAGTGGCGCTCGCCACGTAAGCACACGTGTTATCGGCAACCCAACCCAGCAAGGCAGCAAGTCAACTGACAGAACCGCGTCGGTGAGTCCATCTGGAATCAAAGGCTTAGCCTTGATCGAGCAACTGCATATATACAAAGGCGGCGAAAGCTGGCAGCAAATAAACAACGTTCACCATCATGCATTGAAATAGAAATGGCGTCATAGACGTCATGCATTGTATGTACTGATGACGTCACGCATGCATGGCAAGTGGGATTATTCATACTCCCATAGGTTCCCCCAACGCTTGATGGTTACAGAGAGTTTGAACGGGTCACATGGGGCCTGAAGGAAAGAGCCGAAGGAAATTGACGGATCCAAGACAGAAAATTCTAAGATAAGTTCTGCACGATATACGCGACAATGTTGCATAAATGAAACGTGTAAAGAAGATCATTATTACGCGACCAGAGGAGGATACCATTCGTTTGCATCATTTGATTCATCTAGGTCAATTACTTGTCTGACCTCATATTGTCTTGTTTAATCACTGGCTCGACCAGACAATGAACCAGAAAATAAGTCATGTTCAGCACCTTCCAACCAAGATAAATATACAACCTGATTTCTTCTTGCGATATTGAGGATTTCTGCAACTGAAATCTCTGACCATTTGTTTTAGTTGAGAAGCTAAGTTCTTCTCACACTTGCATGTGTAAGATCTTGAATGAAATAATGGCAAGGAAGCCACAAATCGTATCATTTTTTATTCTAATTCAAAAACAACGGAGCATTTGGTGTCTCTACGACTCTACTGCCTAGCCAGTTCTGTTCCTTCAAATCTCCTCCCTTTTTCATGGCCACCTATCTTTAATAATGTTAAGGAGTAGGCAATCCACAAACAATGCATATTGTCATGAAGCAAAACTGAAGTACACTTCTTGTCCTGCATGAGAAAAGCAATCTTTGGGTGGAAGTAAAATAGTCTCGGCATTGATGTTGGAAAGGCCTGCTTGATTTACTTCCAAAAGTTATCAAAATAAAAATTTGGCAAGTCAAGATTTTGTTATAGTATTTGGTTGGCGACAGAAACATACCAAATGTTTGGTAATTCTTTGTTCAACTTTTGATACTAAATCCTTGGCATGCCAAAATTTTCTTGCAAACCCACCGGGCGCGAAGTCCCTAGTCCAGTATAGCGAAAGCTAGTTATTTTGCACTGCAGTGCAACAATGAAATGAGGTAGCGATCAGGGCCGACAATGGGATGGGCAGGGTGTCCAGCCGCCCCAGGCCTCAAGATTTCGAAGGCCTAGACCCGGATATGCATGTGGGCTGTGGGCCTGTAGCCCAATCAAATATCAGGTCACATGAAACGTCCGTCCACTGCGGAGCCGAAGGGATCAACAATTCTACGCGTCGCGAGGCCTGTCAATTGATGAGTGATCAATTCGTCTGCCTTTTCAACTTAAAAAGGCCTGATCGCCTGAATTTGCGGAGTCGGGGACGACGTCGAGATGCCGTCGCGTATGCCGCAGCGCTGGCGGCCTACCGTGCGGTGCGGTTGTCAACGCCATTAGAGAGAGAGAGAGAGGCGCATGAAGACGCTAGCGGCCCGGCCGGCGGCGCGTTTACATCCTCACTCTAATCGGCCATCATCCCTTGTATGCAGTATCATATGCCGTTGCCTCAATTGCTATTCTCAAATTATCATCGATACTGTTATTGGCATGCCATTGCTCTCCTGCTGCTATTCTCAATTTCTCATCCAGAGGGCAGAGGCCATCGTTGACTGCCTGACCCCTACTCTTGCTCTAGTACTCATCTACCTTCGATCAAAATTTTGTGATCTTTACTTAACAGGTATTAAATCTCTATCACTGTACATCCTGGTTATTGAGTTATTTATAATTTCAAATTATCCTTTCGTGAACATGTGAAGAGCAAGCCTCAGGCATCTGTTCCGCAATCATCTTCTGAAGCAGAGCAGGGGAACGCTCCTCGTCGTAGCCATCGGGCCTGAAAGCCCAACCCCCAGTGGACTGGAGGGGAATAAACAAGCTGATGGAGCTTGAACCAAAAAAGAAAAAAAAGAAAAAGAAAAAGGAGCGGACCGGATAACCCAGGCAGCAGGGCGAGATTTTGCTGGTCCGGTTTGACGGTCCTGTGACGTAGGTGTTTCAATTCCGGTCCGGTGGTGGCCCTACGTGGACTGCAAAGCTCACGGTCTAGACACCAAGCTACAGCAGTTTGTTTCGCTTCCGCTCACGCCCAGCGGCAGAAACCAGCGAGAGCCAAATAAAGGTACGGTGAGACGGAAACCATGGGTCTGTGGAAAATGAGGTCGTCTTCTCCGGCGCTCCCGGGGTTCGAACCCGAGATCCCGCCATGGCCGTATCCGCCATGGCTCGCCACGCGGCCCTGCTCGCCGGGGTCCGCTCGTCAGCGAGGAGAGGCGGCTACCCCACAGGGCTGTGAGCGGCGGGAGGTTCTGGTGCGGGAGGACTTAAACCTAAATTCGGGAGAGGAGGAGGTGGTGGTTGAGATTTTCGGCCAGCTTTGGGCGATAGATTCGCCACCGCCGCCCAAACCAAACCCTAATCCACCAATTCCTCCGCCTGCTGCTGCCGCCGCCGGGCTTCATTGGGTCCGCCGTGACCTAGTGGAAGCTCGGGATATCTCTCCGGCGGATTGCTTCCCAGCTTGGAGACCGGAGGGGTGGGAGAAGCCACCCGTGAAGGTCAGGTTTGCGAGGGACATCTGGGGGAGAGGAGGTGAGCGCGAGACCTACGCCGACGTGTTGAGGAAGCCGATGGCAGAGGGGAGATGGATTTGGCACCCGGAGGAGCGTCGCCCTCCTCCGCGCCAGGGCCGCCCCGCTCCGCCGCCGCCTCCGCCACCAAGGGGTCCGCCGCCGAGGCAGGACCAAGCCTGGAGGCAAGCACAGTACCCGCCTCCTCCACCTCCTCGTCAACCGCAACATCAACAAGCACCGCCGCGTCTGCAGATTCAGCCGCCGCCACAGCAGCCTCAGCAACAGAAGAGGAATCCTCAGCAGGCGCGTGGGGCAGGTAATCAGCAGACATTCCCCTACAACATAGACCCCAGATATAGAGGCTTGACTTGCTACAACTGCGGTGAACCAGGGCATTTTGTGGGGAATTGCACCAAACCTAAGCTGTGTTTCATCTGTGGGGTTCCGGGACACCATATGGACATTTGCCCTCTATGGAAGATTGATCACCCGATGGCTGCATTCATGGGTAGTGCTAATCTAGGTCTTGGATTCTATCATGTTGAAACCCCTGAAGCAGAGTCGACAAAGTGGCTGAACATGACAAATTGTGGTATCATCAAGGTGAAGACAGGCAATGTTAGTGTGGTTGAATTAGAAGGGGAATTAGCTGAGATATACAGTAAGGACTGGCCATGGCAAATTAGGGAGCTGGAAGTGGGGAAATTCCTGGTGAGATTCCCACCAGATAAAAAGGTCAGTGACATCAAAAATTACCCATCCTTCAACCTGAGGAAGAATGAGGTGCAAGTGGAAGTACAAGAGTGGGTTGGTGAGCTTGAGCCACACAGTGTGCTTGAAGAGGTCTGAGTGGAGCTAAGAGGAATTCCTCCAAAGTTCTGCACATGGAAGGTTTTTGCTCAAATTGTGTCTACCTTTGGGCTGCTCATGGATGTGGAATGGGCATCCATATTCAAGTCTCTGTATGAAATGGTGAAGGTCAAAGTGGCTTGTAAGGATAGCTCAAAAATCCCCAAAGAGAGACTGTTTGAGATAGGGATTAAGGTGTATGTAATCAAGATGAAGGTGGAGGATACTGCTGATCCTACCAACCATGAGGATGGTGGGGGTGATGATGGAGGAGGTGGAGATGACAAAGGAAAAAAAGCTGATGAGGCTGATGAAGACCTACAGGGTGATGTGATGTTGGAGGACAAGAGTGGCCCATCAACAAGCAGAGGGCAAACACCTAAAACTGGGGGCAATGGCAAAGGATTCAGGACTGTCAGTAATGAAAGTGTGAACCAAAGGAGTCTACTGTCTGGACTGATGAATAGTGAAGTTGGAAATGACTTACAGCTTCAGCAAGAATCTGCTGTGGAGTTGGGTGTCCAAAGGACAAAATATGCTGATGAGGGTTTGAGTGGTAGATACATGCCTGTGAGGGAGGTTGATCCTGAGTTCAATATCAAACAGCCACAGGTTGGTCTTGAGACTGGCCTGGTGAATGAGGAAGTTATTCTTAAGAATAACAGTGGGTGTGGTCTGAATGCAGCTGACTGCAGCGGTGTTAGGATGGAGGGACTGGGAATCATTTCTGAAAATGATGCTACCTATCGGAGGAGTCGGGGAGGCCAAATGGGGACTCTTCTAAAAGTTTTACGGAAAGTGTTGGAGTGGAGAAGATGGTGACTTTGATACTCCTGTTGATTGGCAAAGCAAACGGATAGTTGGGAAGAATCTGCTTGGACTGCTTTGAATGAAGAGTCCAATCACTCAAGATGGGAGGAATTTAGGAGAATGGCCAAGGAAGACAAGTGAATCAAAAGAATGCTCGATCTCGCTAAGGCATATGGAACTGGAAATGACCCGATGGGGAAGAGGAAGAAGAGGAGAATGGAATGGAGCTGGATGAAGAAACTGATACATTTGTAATTCCAGATGATGACCTGTTGAAGAAAGCTGAGTTTGAAGAGCAAGTGCTGGATAAGAAGCAGAAGAAGAGGATGCAGTGGGGCCCCAATCTGAGAGCCCCGAGGCTGAGAAGGTGTAATGATAATGGTGCTCTTGCTATGGAGAAAGCCCAGGAACTTAAGAAGATCAAGAATCTTGAGAAAGGTAAACTGAATACTTCTTTTGCTTTTAAAAGCAATAATTGTTTACTTGACATTGCTAAGACTATTAATATTTCTTTGGGTGATAGTACGATATCAATACTAATATTGAGATGATGAAAGCTAAAGAATTGGTTGATAGAGATAACTTTGAGATTGCTAACCCTGAGGTTACACTCCCTTCTAGTATTGATGATGTGATGAATGTGATAGATGTAGATAGTTTTCTACCTCTGGGCAAGAATGTGACCCCTTCAAGGGCACATACAGAGGAATGGGACAAAACTTGGGCCCAAGTTGCTTCGAAAGCAAGGAAAATAACCCTAACAAAGTTATTAATGAAAGGTGCCATGTGGAACATTAGGAGCCTCCAAAAGGAGGGTATATTGAAATGTGCTATAGATTTCATTTGTGACAATAATTTAGACTTTGTGGCTTTTTCTGAGACTAAGAAAGATTCTTTCTCTGCTGCTTTCTTAAAAAGCTTACACAGAGATTTTGCTTGGAATCTGTTGCCTGCAGTTGGTACAGCTGGAGGTGTTTTGTTTGGTTTCAATGAGAATAAGTTTGATCTAATCTCTTGTAGAATTGGTAAATATAGTGTTAGTTCTATTCTTAAGAATAGTACTGATGGCTTTGTTTGGAGAGTCATAGCTGTCTATGGCTCCCCCTATGAGGAAGGAAAAGTTGAATTTATTAAGGAGTTGGAGGACCTCCTAGATAACTGGGATGGTCCAACTATGATTGGAGGGGATTTTAATTTGGTATCTAGTGCCAAGGAAAAGAATAATGGTATTGTAAACCATAAGTGGACTGATTTGTTTGTTGAATGGATTAACAAATATGCTTTGGTCGAGCTTAAGCTTGCTTCTAGATCTTTTACTTGGACAAACAATCAGGAAAAGCCTATTTTGGCTGCCATTGATAAGATTTTCTTGACTACTAACTTGGAAGCAAAGTATCCTTTGGCATTTTTGACTACTAAGTCAAGGGCATGCAGTGACCATGTTCCATTGATTGTGGATATGGGGCTGAATGAAAGAAAGAAGTCTAGTTTATTTAGGTTTGAAAAGTGGTGGTTAGAACACCTGATTTTAGAGGTATTGTAAATAAAGCTTGGAATACAAGCAAAGCTTTTTCCGATCCTCTGGATATTTGGCAGGCAAAAATAAGATTAGTGAGAAAGAAAGCCAAAGGTTGGGCCATTAATGTTAATGCCCAAATTAGGAAGCAAAAAAGAGAGCTCCTTGAGGAGCATGAAAAGCTGGATATCAAATCTGAAACAACAGAGCTGTCTAGGGTAGAGAAAGATAGGATGAAGCAACTTATTGCGAGACTTAGAGAGTATTTGGAAGATGGAAGAGATCAAAATAAGACAAAGATCTAGAGATAGAGATATAAAGGAGGGTGATAAAAACACAGACCTACTTCCGAGTCAGGCTAACCGAAGAAATAGGAAGAAGAGAATACTTGGGTTAGAGGGACCCAATGGTTGGATAGAAAATAACGGTGACTTGCTTGAGCATGCTGTTGACTTTTATAAAACCTTGTTTGGGAAAGAACAAGGATGTGGGGTTAAGCTAAGTGAGGATTTTTGGAGTGTAGATGAAAAAGTCACTGAGTTAGACAATGAGCTGCTTCAAGCTCCTTTCTCGAGAAAGAACTGAAGGATGCTTTGTCTTTGGCTCTTATCTTTGAAGGAGCACCAGGCCACGATGGCTTTTCTTTCTGTTTTACCAAACTTTACGGGAGGTGATAAAAGGGGACTTGATGAATCTAGTGAGAGAATTTGAAAGAGGATCTTTAAATCTTGATAGACCGAACTATGCTATGATCACTCGATCCCTAAGGAACCGAGAGGCAAAAGTATTGAGGAAGTATAGGCCTATTAGTTTAATTAATTGTAGTTTTAAAATCTTCTCCAAGATGCTTAATAATAGGCTCTTGGGTTTAGCCGACAGGCTTATAGCTTCTAACCGACGGCTTTTATTAAAGGTAGGTTTATTCTAGAAAGTGTGGTGGCAGCTCATGAAGTGATTCATGAAGTGCATAAGCAAAAGGAGGAAGGTGTGGTGCTTAAGTTAGATTATGAAAAAGCTTACGACGAGTGAGTTGGGATTTCCTTGAGGAAATGTTAGTGTCTAGAGGTTTTGGAGAAAGGTGGAGATTATGGATTAGGCAACCAGTTAGAGGAGGGTCAATCTGTGTAAGGATAAATGATGAGAATAGCTCCTTTTTCAAACCTGGTAAAGGTTTGAGACAAGGTGACCCCATGTCACCCATTTCTCTTCAACCTTGTAGCTGATGTATTTTCTAGGATGTTAATGAAAGCAGCTAGGCAGGGATTGATCTCTGGCCTCTTACCTCAGGTGGTTGAAGGAGGGATTATCAGTTTGCAATATGCAGATGATACCCTGCTGTTCCTAGAGAATGATCTAGACAAAGCTGCTACACTTAAGTGGCTGCTGGTGTGTTTTGAGCAGATGTCATGCATGAAGATTAATTATGACAAGAGTGATTTACTGACTATAGGTATGGATGATGATCAAGCTAATAACTTTGCTAGGTTATTTTGTTGTAAGAGATGTGAGTTCCCCATCAGGTACCTTGGAGTACCATTACATTACAGGAGACTAAGTAGAGATGATCTACAACCTGTAGTTGACAAGTTGATTAAGAGAATAGCAGGATGGAGGGGTAGGTTGTTATCTTATGGTGGCAGGCTAGTGCTTTTGAAAGCATGTCTAGCCAGCATACCTATATATCTCCTATCCATTATTAAATTTCCTAAATGGGCAATTAGGCTCATGAACTCTCATATGGGGCACTTTACGTGGGACAATCATGAGAATAAGAATAAGTATCATTTAGCAAACGGCGGTTGGTTGCCCGGAAGAAAGAGATGGGTGGACTAGGAGTCCCCGACACGAGGAGCCCGAATTTAGCCTTATTAGCTTCATGGATTTTCAGGTATCATTTGAATGATAATGCCATTTGGGTTAGGATTGTAAACTACAAGTACAAAACTGATAAACCTAATATGCTCTGTTGTCCTGAGTTAGGGGCCTCTCCCTTTTGGAAAGGTGTTCTATGGGCTGTACAAGCTGCTAGGGTGGGAGTTAGATGGAAAGTTGGAAATGGTGATAAGGTGAGATTTTGGGAAGATCAATGGTTAGGAAATACTAGTTTGGCTATAGTTTACTGGCCTCTCTATGTGTGTAATGAGCAGCGGGGTAAAACAGTGAGTCAAGTCTGGGATGGTAATGAGCTTAAGCTTAGTTTTAGAAGAAATGTCTCTATGCAGGTAATGGAAATGTGGCATGAGCTGAATAGCTTGATGGAAGGGGTGCAGTTGAATGGGGAGGAGGACCATATTATTTGGGCTTACTCCTCTAAGGGGCAATACTACTGTGCAATCTTTATATCTTTGTTATCAATTGCGAGGAGGAGTTTTCCCTGTCTATGTCCATGCTTTGTGTGGAAGTTGGTAGTTCCACCCCGTATACACTTCTTTCTTTGGTTGCTTTCTCATAACAAGCTCTTGACTAGAGATAATTTGCAGAAAAGGAGGGAGGTAAGTGACCAGTCTTGCCTGTTCTGCAGTGAGCAGGAGACAGTTACACATTTGTTCTTTGGGTGCTGTGTGGCGATAAGTGTGTGGAAAATCATCTCGGATGTCCTAGGGGTAGAGATTGGAACTGACTTTGAGTTGGTGGCTAAACTTTGGATAGCTAACAAAAAATTTTCTGTGACTAATGCCATTGCTGCTGCTGTGCTTTGGGCTATCTGGAGACTGAGAAATGAATTGTGCTTTCAGGGAACCATGTGGCTAGGAACAAGGATGGTGATGGTGAAGGTGGTAAGATCTCTAAAGGGGTGGTCGTCGCTGTTCAAGCGGAAGGCTGGAGTGCGGGTGGAGAACCCGATCGTTGCCCTGGAGGGAAGATCCAAGCAGCCGGCTCAACTTGGATGGAGGGAGGGACTGCTGGAGACGTCGTCATCACGGTCGGCTCGATTGGGTACTACGCTTTCGGATCAAGCAAGTGATGGAAGTTCGGTGATGATGGTGGCGAGAGTATACTTCGTCGGATCGATCGTCGGTCATCGGTTCGTCGTTAGTTGTCTTTGAGGACCTACGATCAGTAATGGCTGGTTAGCGCTTGTGCGCGTTTCTTTTCATGAACTGTAATAACTGTGATGCTTTTTGCAATAAAAAGCAGGGGAAACCTCTTTTCTAGAAAAAAAGGTACGGTGAGACGACGAACGAAGCATACAGGAAGTCAGGCGGGGAGGTACTGCCTCTTGGCGCTCACTGTTAGTTTATGTGAAACCATGTGCGCGCAGCTCCGGGGAAAAAAGAAAGGGTAAACAAAAATCTTAACAATGAAAGGAATTTTTTGAAAGTGTAACGGTTTTGCAGATCCTAAAAAGTTTAGATTCTTATCTGATTTAACAAAGGAAAAAACTTAGACTTCATCGCCTTATCGAAAACCGGTGGAGCTGATTTTTCGCAATCCAAGTTGAATAATATCTGCACCGAGGCAGGGATTTTATTTGGCATTGTATGGCTCCAAAAGGAAGATCTCGTGGCATGATTCTAGGTGTCCATTTGCTAAATCTTGATATAGGGGAGATTGAGGAAGGGGACTTCTTTATTCACTTTAAAGTAAGACATAGGGAACAAGATTACAAGTTTAACTTGATCTCGGTTTATGGCCCAGCCCAACAGGGAACACAAAGCGAATTTCCTTTCCGAGTTGGTGCGTGTATGTTCAAAAGAAACCTTACCTATTATCATAGGTGGTGATTTTAACATGATACGTCACCCGAATGAGAAAATAATGATAATTTTAATGGTAGATGGCCCTTTATGTTTAATACTGTCATTGACTCCTTAAATATTAGGGAGTTGGAAATGTCGGGGAAGGAACTATACTTGGGCTAATCGGTTGCCACAACAGACTTTTGAAAAATTAGACAGGGTTCTTGTTTGCACAGATTTTGAGTCAAATTTTTCTCATACCACCGTACATGCATTAAATAGGGAAATATCTGACCATACTCCTCTACTGGTTTCTACAAACAATATATCTATAGTATATCAACCACAATTTAAGTTTGAGTTGGGTTGGTTACTACGAGATGGATTTTTTGAAATGGTTGCTGATGTGTGGCAGAATACCCCGGTTAATGGTTCCCCGATAGAGAGGTGGCAAGCTAAAATTAGAAGGCTGCGACAACACCTTAGAGGTTGGACAAAAAATATGAGCAGTGCGTATAAATTGGAAAAAAAACTATTCTGAAAAAGTTAGATGAGCTTGACAAAAAGCGAGAGATCACCTTGCTTACTCGGGATGAACTAGACTTTAAACATGTGTTAAACGAGAGACGCGAGTTACTAAGGGAAGAGGAATTAAAATGGTACCAAAGGGCCAAATTTAAGCATCTGCTAGAGGGAGACGCAAACACAAAATACTACCACTTACTTGCCAATGGTAGACATCGTAAAACTCGTATTTTTCAGTTGGAGGACGGCAGCAATATAATACAAGGTGACGCTCAACTTAAAGAGCATATCACTAGTTATTATAAAAACTTGTTTGGTCCACCGAGAGAGCTCTCACCTAGTCTTAGATGAGACGCGGGCGAGGACATTCCTCAAGTTTCTCAATTGAAAAATGAGTTTTTGGTTGAGGCCTTTTCACAACAAGAGGTGAGGGATGCTATTTTCCGGATGGAACATAACAAGGCACCGGGGCCGGATGGTTTCCCCCGAGTTTTATCGGGTCTTCGGAATGTAATTAAAGAAGATCGATGGCTCTTTTTGATGATTTTCATCGGGAAATTTACCGCTAAAGCGCCTCAACTTTGGAAATATAATCCTTCTACCCAAGTTGAAAGATGCAAAAGCCATTCAACAATACGAGACTAATTTGTTTGTTGAATGTATCTTTTAAAATCTTTACAAAAGTAGCAACCAATAGACCGACTACCATAGCACAAAAGATAATTAGGCCAACCCAGACGGCTTTCTTGCCGGAAGAAATATAATGGAAGGTGCTTTGTTATCCTACATGAGACTATACATATACTACATTCAAAAAGAAAGAAGGTATTATCTTTAAAATTGACTTCGAAAAAGCTTACGACAAAGTCAATTGGAGTTTTCTACAACAGACTTCAAGAATGAAAGGGTTCTAAGAGAAATGGTGCCAGTGGATACAAAAATTCACTAAAGGGGGTAATGTTAACATCAAGGTCAATGATCAAGTAGGTCCTTATTTCCAAACCAAAAAAGGCTTAAAGCAAGGTGACCCATTGCCTCCCATACTATTTAACATAGTGGTTGACATGCGGCCATACTTATTGCCGGAGCGAAAGGGGAAGGGCGGGTAGAGGGCTAATTCCAAATCTAATTGAGGATGGCTTGCCTATTTTGCAATATCACGGATGACACTTGTACTTTTTATGAGTCATGATGTTCAAAAGGCGGTAAACATGAAATTTTTACGAGTACCTTTGAACGATTGTTGGGCCTAAAGATAAATTTTCACAAAAGTAAAATATTTTGATTTGGTGCGGCAAAAGACCATGAGGAGTTTTATTCTCAATTATTTGGTTGTGCCGTCGGCAAGTTTCCCTTTCGTTACCTAGGTCTACCAATGAATTTTAGGAAATTAAATAATAAAGACTGGAAAACAATTGAGGATCGAATCGAAAAAAGGCTTAGTGGATGGAAAGGAAAAATGCTTTCGGCAGGCGGACGTCTAGTGTTAATAAACTCGGTACTCTCTAGTCTTCCGATGTTTATGATGTCTTTCTTTGAATTACCCCGAGGGGTTTTAGACAAACTAGACTTGCCTTCGATCGCGTTTTTATTGGCGAGTAATCAACACAAAAGAAAATATCGGCCCGACAAAGTGGGAAGTCATGTGTCAACCCAAGGACCGGGGAGGTCAGGGGATACAAAATTTAGATATCCAAAACAAGTGTCTTTTAAGCAAATGGTTCTTTAAGTTGCTCAATGAGGATGGTATGTGGCAAGAACTTATAAGAAATAAGTATATTAAGGACAAGACTTTAGGTAGTTGCACTAAAAAACCTACGGACTCACATTTCTGGAAGAGTTTAATGAATGTAAAAGATTGTTTTATGGACTTCGGTTCTTTTAGGATAAAGGATGGATCCCAATCCAGGTTCTGGTTTGATACTTGGTTGGGAGACAAGCCACTTAAAGACAAATTTCTTTCGTTGTTTAATTTGGTCGAGAAACAAACAAGATTCTTTGTAAAAGTGCTTAGGTCCACTCCCTTTAATATTTCCTTCGGGAGGAATTTAGTGGGGGCGAACTTGTTGGCGTGGCATAGAATTGTTGCTTCGTACAAGATATAACCTTCTCGAGAGGAAAAAGATGTCTTTGTCTCGGTTCTAAATGCATCCGGAACCTTCACTTGTAAAGTCCATGTATCTGCGCTAATTAACAACGGTGTGAGAGTGTCATAAGATATTTGGCAAATCAAAATACCAACGAAAATTAAAATCTTTCTTTGGTATCTGAAAAAAGGAGTGGTCTTGACTAAGGATAATTTACTTAGGAGAAATTGGAATGGTGACAAATACTGTAGTTTCTATCATCTTCCGGAAACAAGTAACCATCTCTTTTTTGGTTGTGTTTATGCCAAATTTTTATGACGTACGTACATATATTACTTGGTTTAGCCCCACCAACGGATTTGAATAACATGTTTCAAATCTGGTCAAAGAGGGGAAACAAAAAGTATAATTCGTTGTTATTAACAGCAGCTACTGCATTGTGTTGGGCAATTTGGTTAACCAGAAACCAAGTGGTTTTTGATAAATGTAGACAAAAACTTTCTTGCAGATACTCTTCAGGGGAACGTTTTGGTTTCGACAATGGGCAAGCTGCAGGTGGCATGATGATCGAAGGAGCAATGGTCATGGTTGGACGTTTCCTTGAGGCGTCGGCTGCAATTTTTTAGTTCCAAAGGATAGCTATCTTCAAGTTTAATTGGTCATGTTTAGCTTAAACTTTAATCCGTTTTGGTTTCTAGCATGGTTGGCTGTATGTTGACAGCCTGTGTTTTTGTGCCCATTGGGTAAACTTTGTAATAATTGGTCTGATTCTATCTTTTGATAGAAGAAGCCGGGTATAAAATATCCTTTATCTAAAAAAACGTGTTACCCGCAACCATATCGCTTCATAGTTGGTGCAAGTCAACTACTCCCTCCGTCCCGATATAAAGAGCGTTCTACACATTGGGAGGTGTACTTAAATATAGTGCATTTAAAGAAAAAAGATAATATTTACTTAAATAAGAGTATGTGATTGTTTTTTACAAGTAAGGTAACTCATGCATTTGACATATTTTGTATAAGAACTAATAGTTCACCCTTTAATCATGCAAAATAGAAATAGATTTCAATACATTAGGAAGGTAATGAGGGGTATATACATCTATTGCATTCTCTCTTATTTTGTTTTAGAATGGCTAGAATGTTTTTTAATTCAGAACATAGGGAGTATGATTTATCAGTTTGCAGATCTAAGAGATGTTTCCTGCTAGATATATGGCTGCTGCAACGGTCAGTGTTTGGGCTGTTTGATCGATGTTAAACACCCGGATTCCATTCTCGCGGTCGTTCACGACTTTCTAATCGAGCGAACGATCCACGGATGGAGCCCACATGTCTCCAACCCACGCCATGCTATTTGTGTGGTGTCGGTTTCCCACGTTATTTTATTACTCCGTATTAAATTTGTTTTAACCACCCTGCGTGCATGTTCTTTTACACTATTACTGCATGTGTGTTCATCTTTTTCTTTTCTTTATTTATTTTATCTTTTTTATTTTTATATACAGGTTATTTTGTGTTAAGTTTTATATTTCGACTAATATGATATAATATTAATTGGGATTTTAGTGTTTCTACCCCTATTCCAAAGTCTAATAGTGATTTTGCCCCTCTTTTTTTAACTTTGTGATTTTACCCTTGTTTTTTGTAAACGAAGCTCTGTATACCCCTAGTTTGTAACATTGTCGAGACAGTTGACTAAATAGCTAAAAAAAGAAAAATAAATGAAAAAACACATGTGCAAAAAGATAAGGATACTCTTATGTCCATCTCCTACTGCTAGTAGGCGATAGTTCACACATCTAGCGATATTAAATTGAGTTTATGTGGATTGTCAATTAAAGTGTTGCAGATTTTTTTAAAAAAAAATCTGTCCAACAAAAATGAGAGTTTGATGTCTAAAAATAGAGGTAAAATACAACACAAGAAAATAGGGGTAAAAACTCATGGACAAAGTCATTATTTTGTCCAAATGTTAACATCGTTAGAAGGACTTAACAAACTAGGAGTAAAGTCTTGCTTCGTTTAAAAATTATAGGGGTAAAATCATAAAGTTAAAAAACGAGGGTAAAATCACAAACGAGACTTCAAAACAGGGGTAGAAATGCTCAAGCCCCATATTAATTTGCACAACAAAGTTTTTAAATATAACTTATGTGTCCTTCAAGTTATACTTTTATGTCACACAATAAGTTGTACACATAATTTTTCTTAATAAGTTATACGCATAATTTTATATAAAAATTATTATCACAACTTTTATAGTATAACATTTTGTAGAGCAAAACTTATTACCATAAGTTTTTATCATAACTTTTTGAGTAGTGTTGCTAAGTATATAGAATAACTTACATACATAAGTTATAGAATAATATATGAACATAAGTTGGGTTTCATAACTTTTATGTTTCTAAGTTTTTGGTATAACTTATGACTTATGAGTTAATTTACTTCTGTATTTAATAAATTTTGTATCTCTAAGTTTTTAACATAAGTTATAAGTTAATTTGTTTCTTTGCATTTAGCAACTTTTATACATATATAAGTTGTGTTTCATAACTTTCATGCATAAGTTATAGTTATAAATTGTACATAAAATTAAATTTCTATCAAAATAAAATTTTCAAAATATATATGAAAGTGAGATCTTGTCTTGCGGCGTGACTAATTCACGTGCGCGCATGAGAAACGTTCTGAGCGAACGATCTCAGACATATACATACTTTTCTTTTTTGGTAAAAAGAAATTCCCGCAATTTTTCTTTTTTGGAAAGTTTTCTATTTTTAGCAAATGAAAGATAAAGTTGCAGATTCAAGAGCATAGCTTTCATTCTGTAACTTATACGTCTAACTTAGAATCGAATTTATACACATGACTTACGTGATTTTTTACGCTTATATATTATGCTTCTAACTTATGAATTCAACTTATTACATGAAAACACATATCTAACACGGTGCAAAAGTTAGATCTAGCTTATATGCATAACTTATGTGATCTTCGACGTGTTATGCTATAACTTATATATTTAACTTATCACGTGAAACCACATATCTTACAACGTTATAAAGTTAGAATCCAACTTATACACATAATTTATATGATTTCAACGTTTCTAAGTTATGATTATAACTTATACATTTAACTTATCACGTAAAAAACATATCTTACATCGTTGCAAAGTTAGAATTTAACTTATACGCATAACTTTTACCCATAACTTAGGTACCAGAACCTAGAAAAAAACTTATACACACAATGACTGCTTTATAGGAAAAACAAACAAGTGAAAAAAATTATTCAAAACATATTCAAGCGGGATCTAGTTTTGTTCGTGTCATTGCGTAGAACACACCGGTGCAAACGGAATTAGGAGTGGATACACGGTTCATAAATTATAACACTAAAAAATAAATGTTTTGATTTTTTAAATGACGCCAGCTAGCCCACCGGTAGCGGACTACTACACGCTTCATCCGTACACACGCAAGCTACTGCACGCTTCATTCGTACACACACGCTGGCTTGTCGGATCGTTCGCTCAGAGTCGGAACGAGCGAACGAGCGCGGAAATGGACTTTCGGCTGATCAATCACAGTAATACATTGAGAGTTCCCCTAATCACTTTCTATCATACACTATCTTGCATTACAATAGAAATTGATGATGGACGACTGGACGTCATGCACGCATGTTCTGATGATGTAACACCAAACCAGACCTAATAAGTCAGCCTCCGGCCGGCCGTACCTAAGGTACTGCATGGACCTAGCAATATGAAGATCAGGATAAACCCCTCACCTCATTTATGGGTGGCTTGATTTTTCTATTCCCTTCCATGAGAGATTTGAAAGGGACGAGGAGGGTTCTGACATGTAAAGGATTTATTAGTCCCCACTATCCAATTTAACTCTCTAAGTATGCAAACTCTAAACGTGCTACCACTAGTAATGACTTCCTTTCGAACCAATCCTAGCGACTACTCAACTGCCATTGGATGACTATCGCCGGGCCTAGCAAGAGGTATGATTCAGACTCCCTTGGGTTCTTCCCCAACGCTTCATAATTACGGAGAGTTTGAAAAGGTCATGCATGGGGTCTCAAGGAAAGAGCTGAAGGAGATTGACAGATCCAAGACAGAAAACTATAATATAATTTCTGCGCGGTAAGTAAATATTTGTGGTCCTGAACAATCTCTGAAGACAAATATACAATGTTGCAAGCAAAGAAGATCATTATTTACTCCACCAAGGAGGATGCCTTTCGCTTACATCATTTCATTCATCTAGGTCAATTACTTGCATTGCTTGTCTGACCTCGCATTGTTGTCTTGTTCATTAAAGAAGATCAGACAATGAACCACGAATAAATTATGTTCAGCACCTTTCAACCAAGATGGACACACTGCTACAAAAAGAACAATACAGGCACGGTTCAGCACCTTTCATCATCCCATAGCTTTGAACTGTTGGTGCAAAACATTGTCACGGGACGCTCCATATATGCAACGTTCAAAATCGAGGATTAACACAGGCATTTTTTCATAAGGAACTGTAATTGTAAGTGTGTTTAACAAACGTACAGACATGAAGAAATAAATACATGACTTCCTCCTAGCGTAGTTTGGCCTTAATGCATGGCTTGGTCGGAGGCTTCCAACTCAATACATGGCTGGTGGCCACTCGCTCTAGACACGAGGTTCACTGCATCCGCCACCCCACTGTCCTAACCTTAGCCGATCCAGAATGCGGGACTGCCAGCGACGGAGCCCCACCAGCCATGTATTGGGCTGGACGCCCCTGATCAGGGTGTGGATCAGGGCCCAGTTAGGCCGCTGGGCGTAACTGGTGGAGATCAATCTAACACGAACCAAGCTCCACCTATACGGCCCTACCTGGTTGCAGCTGGCCGTGGCCTCCTGTTTGCCGCCCTTGCCCCGGCTAGCTGTGGCTGGCAGAAGATGTTGATCGGGCCCTAGCTGCCGTGCCGTGGCTAGCCATGGATGGCTGCTAATCCTCAGATTATTGGGCTCAAGTGGCCTGGCCAGGGGTCGGCTGTTGTTGGCTAATTGATGCCCATGGCATGTCCAGGGATTGGCCATGGTTTCGGAATTGAATGATTTTTCATCATGATTGTGAAGATTATCTCAGTATGCTAGGATTATTAAACATAATTTTATTCTACATGTCAGTGTCATTGATTTATTACTCATTATTTGTAGGCTCTTCCCAATGTGCAATGTGTAGGTTTGGATGTTGGACAAATCAAACATGATCAAGGGAGTGTGGTGCATGATGCTTCTTTGGAAAACCTCAGTATCCACGTGACACAGGACAGAAGCACATGAGGAGCCCTGACGGCGTCAAGAGAGTGGCTAGAGGCACTAGGAAAATGACCAGAATACCCACGAACTAAACAACCCTGTAAATTTAGTGCGTTGTTCTATTCCACCTTCGCACTGGCCTCTTCTCTTCTCGCTGTGGGACATCAGCCCCCACACACATTCGAATGAAAGAGCCACATGGATGCAGGCGCCGTTCCTGTGTTATCCACCCCAAGGAAACACAACGACAGCCGGGCTCTGCCCAGCCATGGAGAGAGTGAGGGGTAGGTGCATGCGGGTGGTGCCCGGGCTGATAGCTGCCGGTATATAAGTGGTGGGGTTTGATATGAAACGCTGGAAAAATCGTCTAGATTTTCACTATTGATTTTATTCCAAACCAGCATTGATCTAGTAACACCACTAGATTAAATAGAACCAAATGGTGAAAATGGCATTCGCAAAAGCACTTTTTGAGTATCAGTGAAAAGGCACACTGTAGTCGTTCTGCAGGTTTAAGGTCGTCATCATGCTAAATATATATAGGGGTGTTTGGTAGCGCTAAGGTGAACCACTTTTTTTTTTTAAAGAGAGAACCCTCGACTTTTATTGAAAGCCAGTGTGCATTACAGGAAAAGAAAAGCTGGGGATGCCGGCGCTCAAGTACAAGTCTCAACCTCTCCCTCTCCCAAACTCAAGAGATAACTAACAGTAGTCTAGATTATGCAATACTGATTACATCTCAACAACCGAAGACAGCTGCACGTTTGTTGGTTTGAAGTTCTTCAGTCCGTCCAGGGCCACCGTCTTCAGTTTCTGGAAGCACACCTCGTCCTTCTCTTTAAGCGCCACGCTCCAGGTCTGCATTTGCGATATAGCATGGTAGATAACGTCAGTAGATGCTCTCGTACCACTTTAGCAATCGCCATCTTGTTCCTGGATAACCAGAGAGCCCAAGTAATTCCTGCAAGAATGAAAATGGCCATTTTGTTTGAAAGATTAATTTTTGCCCTTAGCCAAGTCTGACAGAAATCCTCCAAAGAGTTAGGATAAGAATTGAGGTTAAACACTCCCATCACAAAACTCCAAACAAATTTCGCCATAGGACATTCAAAGAAAATATGGTCAACTGATTCAGTTAACCCACATAAACAGCAGTATATCTCCCCTTTCCAGCTTCTTTTCACAAGGTTCTGGGCAGTTTGTAAATTGTCATTTATCACCTGCCACAAGAAAACCTTGATTTTCAAAGGAATTTTGCTCTTCCAGATATATTTAGCTACCCTGCAAGTAGCCCCCCTGTCTGATAAGAATCTATACAGGGATCTAGTAGTAAAAGCCTTTTTGCTTTCCAACTCCCAAATTATTTTATTAGCTTTATTGTCTGTTAGAGCTATGTCTTTCAAATCACATAAGAATTAAAGGGGACATTAATAAGAGGATTGAGGAGATTGATAAGAAAGCTGAGGAAAGATTACTATCTTTGGAAGAATGGGATGAGAGACTGGAATGTGAAGATAGGCTTGAGGAAATGATTAATTTGGAAAAGTTGCAGTGGAAACAGATGGCAGGGAAGAATTGTGTTCTACAGGGAGATGCCAATACTAGTTTTTTCCATCTGTTTATGAATGGGAGAAGAACAAAGAATGCAATTGTGATGCTAGAATCTGATCAAGGAGAATTGAGGAGCCAAGAGGATATATCTAATCACATAGTTAGCTACTACAAACAACTCTTTGGTGATAGTGGAGACTACTCTGTGAGGTTGGGAGATAATTTTTGGCCAACTAAATATTGTTTGAATGAGGCTGATCAGATAGAGATAGTAAAACCTTTCTCAATGGAGGAGATCAAGCTAACTATAATGAACATGAAAGAGAATTCTGCTTCTAGCCATAATGGGTATAGTGTTTCTTTCTTCAAAAAATGTTGGGAAATCATTAGAGAGGATTTGGGAGCTATGTTAAATGATTTCTGGGCTAATCAGTTAGATATTAAAAGATTGAATTTTGGAGTGATCACTCTGGTACCTAAGGTGAAGGAGGCTACATCTGTGAAGCAATACAGACCTATCTGTCTACTCAATGTGGACTACAAGTGTTTTACCAAGGTTTTGACTAACAGATTGGTACCAGTGACTCAAAAGATAGTGGGAGAAAACCAAACTGGCTTTATCAAAGGGAGAAATATTCTGGAAGGGGTAGTAGTATTGCATGAAGTCTTACATGAGCTCCAGAAAAGCAAGGCAAAGGGACTTATACTGAAGATTGACTTTGAGAAGGCATATGACAGGGTGAGATGGGACTTTTTGGAGGATGTGATGAAAGGAAGGGGATTCCCCACATAGTGGATTTCTTGGGTCATGAGCACTGTCAAAGAGGGGAGGGTCTGTATTAATATCAATGGGGAAAGAAGCCCCTACTTCAGGACCTATAGAGGGTTAAGACAGGGAGATCCCTTGTCCCCATTGTTATTCAATCTAGTTGCTGATGCTTTGGGAGTCTTGCTTCAGAAAGGGATTGAGAATGGACACCTTAAGGGAGTTTTGACTAATCTTATTCAGGGGGGGTGTCCCATATCCAATATGCTGATGACACTGTAATAATGATTGAACCTGAGGAGAGATACATCAGGAATTTGAAGCTCATTTTATACTGTTTTGAGTGGCTCTCAGGTTTGAAAATCAACTTTCACAAGAGTGAGGTGTATGTCTTTGGGGTACCTCAGGAAGAAAAAGAGAAAATGGCAAATATGATGAATTGTGCTTTGGGTTCCTTTCCTATGACTTACCTGGGTATTCCTGTGAGCTTCAAACATCTGAATATGGAAGTATTTAGATCCCTAGCACAAAAGATCAGAAAGAGGTTGGATCCTTGGAGGGGGAAACACATGACTTCTGGGGGGAGGCAGATTTTGACTAATACCTGTTTAGGAAGCATTCCTACATATTGCTTGGGCTTTTATCTATTGAAAGATGGGATTCATAAGGAATTTGACTCCATAAGAGCCAGAGGACAAGTTTAGATACCACATGGCTGCCTGGGAGATTATTGGTAGACCAAAAGAGCAGGGAGGCTTGGGCATAATCAATACCAAGTTAATGAATGAAAGTTTGATTACTAAATGGGTGTGGAAAATATTCCAGGAACCTGAAAGCTTGTGGTTCAGAATCATCAAAGCAAAATACCTGGATGATAATGGCTTCTTTGGTTCCAGTGGAGCTGGGGGTTCACAGTTTTGGAAGGGTTTACACGGTGTTAAACATCTCATTAATTGGGGGTCGACATTCCAAGTTGGTAATGGAGACCACTGCAGATTTTGGGAGGATTGTTGGGTGAAACCTGTTCCCCTTAAAATATATTATGGGAACTTATATAAATTGATAAGGGACCCACTGGCTTATGTCAGTGATTGTAGGGATGAGGGAGAGTGGTATGTTGATTTCAAAAGATCCTTGAATTCTCAGGAATATGGGGAATGGTTGGGCTTATTAGATGATTTGAAAGACATAGCTCTAACAGACAATAAAGCTGATAAAATGATTTGGGAGTTGGAAAGCAAAAAGGCTTTTACTACTAGATCCCTGTATAGATTCTTATCGCATGGGGGGCTACTTGCGGGGTAGCTAAATATATCGGAAGAGCAAAATTCTTTTGAAAATCAAGGTTTTCTTGTGGCGGGTGATAAATGACAATTTACAAACCGCCTTAATCTTGTGAAAAGAAGGCTGGAAAGGGGAGATATCTGCTGTTTATGTGGGTTAACTGAATCGGTTGACCATATTTTCTTTGAATGTCCTATGGCAAAATTTGTTTGGAGTTTTGTGATGGGAGTGTTTAACCTCAATTCTTATCCTAACTCTTTGGAGGATTTACGTCGGACTTGGCTATGGGCGAAATTAATCTTTCAAACAAAATGGCCATTTTCATTCTTGCAGGAATTACTTGGGCTCTCTGGTTATCCAGGAACAAGATGGCGATTGCTAAAGTGGTACCGAGAGCATCTACTGACATTATCTACCATGCTATATCGCAAATGCAGACCTAGAGCGTGGCGCTTAAAGAGAAGGACGAGGTGTGCTTCCAGAAACTGAAGACGGTGGCCCTGGACGGTCTGAAGAACTTCAAACCAACAAACGTGCAGCTGTCTTTGGTTGTTGAGATGTAATCAGTATTGCATAATCTAGACTACTGTTAGTTATCTCTTGAGTTTGGGAGAGGGAGAGGTTGAGACTTGTACTTGAGCGCTGGCATCCCCAGCTTTTCTTTTCCTGTAATGCACACTAGCTTTCAATAAAAGTCGAGGGTTCTCTCTTTAAAAAAAAAAAATCCTAAACATCTCCTTCCGTTCTTCGCTTAAGTAGAGTTTAGGTCGTCAGCCCTCTCCCGCACTGCAATCCTCGCCATCATATCAGCCATTCACACACCACCTCCACCAGCTTCCGTCAAGCAGAGTAGCCACACAGACCCGCCATCGACGACTGCACCGAGGCCGCATCCACCCATCACCAACGTTGCAACTGATAGTCAGCAAACGCTGTTCAACAAACCACGCCAGCAATATGTCCGTTTCCTTGACGCCGTATTTCACTACAATTATTAATTTTTTATTCGTATAGCTTGCTCTCCATCCAAGATCTACTACTACCAACCTGTGTGTAACATAGTCAATAGATCAGACTTCACGACATTCATTTCTGATACTCAATAATTTATCAACTCCTTGGTTTCAGCTTGTTACTATGTACCAAATCTGGTACCTAAAAGTATCCAATCTGGCCTTTCAGTTATGGTTTTGCCATTGTTCTAGTACATATCAAGTGCTGCAGTGCTCCCTTTTATTTGAATAGTGCTGACTTCCAAGATAAGTTACAGGGGCCTCAATCGGTGAGTTTAAACAGATCACATAAGAATTTTTATCTATATTGATTTTGTAGACACTGAAACTGCAATGGCGATGGCATTGGATGCTTTGGCATCCTACCTCCAAGACATGCTATTGGAGATGGCTAAAGAAGAGGTACATCTGCTCTTGGGAGTCCCCAATGAGATAAAAAGGATGAGCATCAAGCTTGGGGACCTCAAGAAGTTCCTCAACGATGCTGACAAGAGGAATATCACTGATGAGATTGTGCAGTCATGGGTGAGGGAGCTTAGGAATGCCATGTATGATGCCACCAACATCCTTGATTTGTGCCAGCTCAAGGCCATGGAACGGGGTCCAAGCGGTATATGGGCTGCTTCAATCCGTTGCTCTTTTGTTTGAGGAATCTTCTCCATGCTCATGACATTGGTAGTCGCTTAAAAAATCTTAATGAGAAACTAGATGACATTGAGAAGCGTGGCAAAACTTTCAACTTCAACATCCTTGCATCCTATGAAGACAACACAAGGAAGGTAGAATCCACCCTTCGTGCTAGGCGTGAGACCACAGGGGAGGATGAGTTAGGAGTGGTTAGTGACAAGATCGAGGAGGACACAAGAAAAATTGTGCATTTGCTCACGAAGAAAGAGAAAAACATACATGAACACAAAAAAGTTATGGTTTATGCTATTGTGGGAGTTGGAGGAATCGGCAAAACGACCCTTGCCAAGAAGATCTTCAACAATGAAGTCATTAGAGTAGAGTTTGAGAAGTGAATATGGTTGAGTGTTAATCAAGAATTTAGTGACACTGATCTATTAGAGCGAGCTATCAATGAAGCACAAGGAGACCATCAAGCTGCCAAGAACACAAAGACCACGCTAGAGCGATCCCTTAAGGAAGCCTTCGATGGGTGCAAGGCCTTATTGGTGATGGATGATGTCTGGGACCACTATGCATGGGAGGGTGTCCTCAAAACTCCATTGTTCAGTGTCCTAGCTCAAGGTAGTTGTGTCCTTGTGACCACAAGACATGACATGGTCGCCAAAGGCATGATGGCGGAGGTGCCCTACCACCATGTTGACAAGTTAGAGCCTGAAGATGCTTGGACTTTGTTGAAGAACCAGGTTCGTATAAGTTAATTTGTATATTTAATGGGTACATTTTTTTTTCTTCGCTATTCATTTACATAGTCGGTAATCTAGGACATTTACTTCACAATATATATGGCTAGTCGGTCTAGTGCAAGTAACTCACTTTCACAAAGTATAGCCAGATCGTAAGCGGTAGTAATAAGTTATCTACAAAACCTTTTAAGATTTGTTATACCTCCATTTGGTGCTACTTTGGTAAATAATACTTTGAATTTAGTTTATAAAAGTTAGCTAGTAGTGCTTTTATTGAATCAAATGTGCATGCCAAGAATCGTATGTCCTTTGAAAATGTTGCAACAACTATTATCATTATCGTCATCTTTGTTATTATCGTTATAAATTGAGCTAAATTGGCTGACAAGGAGGAAGTGTGCCTATATAATATTATAACATCTATGCATTTGAGTAATTTTTATTATTTTTCTTAGGTCATTTTTCAGTGCAAGTTTCATAAAAGTTTCAATCCCATATAACATGCTACATAGGCAAAACTAGTGATATGGCATGCAATTTATGAGCGGAGTGAAGAGTACGTGGGATTCATAAGAATGAAACCAAGTGTACAAGGCTACGGAGACTATCAAGATGGAATGAGAGCAATTTGTTTCATCTCCAAGCCTTTTGATCCCGACATCATGAAACTACTAAATGCTTTTTGGCTAGCCTACGAAACCATGAAATAAAATTATGACTTGAGAGGTATCATTTCAGTTTTCAACCTAAACCTGTAAAAATGATGTCACACTCTTAGAAACCACATTACGGACTCTACACCGAGAATGACCTTGTGCACATGGCTATACAAAACAATTAAGAGCTGCAAATTAACCTAGATGGTTATTTTTTTAGCATTAATATGACAAACAAAAAAAGTTACATTGGCTATTGCATTATTCAAGTTTTTAAACGGGGTTCTAGAGAACGGCAACAACATTGATAGACATGAAGAAATACCATTTTGCACCTAATGTTTAGCGAAATAGCTTGAGCTCACGTCGTAGCAAATCCATTGTTTCGATCCACTTTGAACATGGAGCCAGATCATTCTGCCCAATGTTTATTTTCTCTCATTCCTTGGACCCTTCCACCTTTACATAGCTTGGATGGTAGGCCCAGTTTCCATTAAATTTATGGTTGCTATAGTTGCACCGTCCATTCATGATCCATTCTATATTATATTTTAGTTATTAACGTAAAGTACAATCAGCATACTCCCTCCATCCAAAAAAGGACAATTATCGTCGGAATGGTGCCAGTCAAACTAGTTCATGTTTGACCAAGATTATAGTAAAAATTTTAATATTTATGTCTTCAAATTAATTTAGTAAAAAGTCTATTCTATAACTAATCTAATGATCCTTATTCTGTATCATAAATGTTAGTAATGTTTTATATAACGTTAGTCAAATTCAAACTACTTGACTTCTCAAAAAGAGAGAATTACATTTTTATGAATGGGCAGAACATGCATTAGGATATATTTATTTAATAATTAAAGATGTGCTGAAAATCTTCTTTAGTAAACCACAAATAAATAATGATACTGACGATTTATTTCAGATTACATTTATACAACATGGCAGTACACTTTGCAGCTTTTTATTTTAATGGAAATTCGTCAGATGACACGGCGGACCGCATCATCAATCGAGGCGGAGATGGCGGAGCCGCGGCCTCTCGCTTGCGTCGGTGGTCGGCGGCGGCGTCGCGAGCTGCAGTGGCACGCAGACGGCACTAGTCAGTGCGGCCTCGGCTTCGTTGAGAGCAGCGCCGGAGGTGGTAGTGGCGGCCAGAGCGATAGTGGTGGGCCATGGTCGGAGCGGAGAGCTGGAGGAGAAGGTTGGGGGCAGGATGGGGTTCTGGAGACGGAAGAACTTGCGTAGATATTTGGTTGGCTGAGGATCGGTGGCTGGATGTGCTGCTCCTTTTACCGCTCCCAGAATAGACGAAAATTTTCGTTTACTCGACTATATAGTAGTATAGTTTAGATACGTATACAATGATTTTTCACTGACGTCATCAGCACGGATCACTTGAGTGATTATACATCAGAAATAAATTTAAAGCGTCGAGTGGTTTTGTTTCTGCACACAGTATCGTTTACTGGCACTTGATTTTCCTTCCGATTACCATCAAATGTCATATTCCATTTAATTGACTGGCCTAGCTGCTTACAGGTAGTGGGAAATGGAAACAATGGTGAGCTAAAGGTTAATACGCTGAAGGACATTGGAATGAAGATTATAGAAAAATATGATGGTCTGCCTCTCGCAGTCAAAGTAATGGGAGGACTCCTCCGTCAGAAAAATACAAGACGAAGCGACTGGGAAAATATCTTAAATCATTGTTCATGGTCAGTATCCCAAATGCCTGAATTGCTAAATTATGCAGTATACCTTAGCTATGAAGATTTGCATCCTGATTTGAAGTCTTGCTTTCTATATTACGCCCTCCTTCCCAAAAACATCAAGTTCATGTATCAGCGCATTGTTGCCATGTGGATTAGTGAAGGATTTGTTCATGGAAACTCAAAAGACTTAGAAGTATTAGGAAAAGAGTACTATGACCATTTAATATCTAGGAACCTTCTACAGCCACATCCAAAGTATGCGGACCATGCAGTTTGCAATATGCATGATATTGTTCTTTCATTTGCTCAGTATTTGACTAGAGATGAAGCACTGGTTGCACAAAAAAGTAAGGTTGGCCTTACCAATATTCCAGAAAATGTTATTCGGATATCACTAACCAAAGATTTAGAGTCAAATAAGCTAGAATGGAGTTGTTATGTGGCTGCATTGGGGATCGAGAGGAGAACGATTGGGATCAAGGGAGCGGTTGCTGAAGCTGTGAACAGTACCCGCGCTACAGTACCCGCGGGTACTGTTCACGTGGAGGCGGCGGCTGCGAGAGAGAGGAGGCTAGGGTTTGGGGGGCTACCCGGTCTCCCGGCTCCCTAAGGGAAGCCGAGCAAATATGATTGCTCTTGCTTGATTAGATTGATACAACTCCTCTCATTATATAGAGAGGTCTTACTTGGCTCCTAAGCAAACGACTAATTAACCCTAATGGGCTAAGGCCCAATAGGCCCTTGACTCCTTTAACACTACACCCCACCCGGACAAGCGGCTCGTCCTCGAGCTGCGACCTAACGATGACTTGACAAAACAAAAACCTAACACCTAAAAATAAGCCTTTTACATCTCGGCTTATTGTATTATTCTGACCATGAATTGAAATGCTACTCTTTATTTCTGACGACTCCTAAAAATACGTCGGGCACCCTCCGCGTGATGACCCTGCACGTGTGCAGCCACCTGGATCCCATGGACGCCATCTGGAAGCAAGGGGAGCACATGGACGGTCACTGGGAATTGGCCGCATCAACCACCAGCGGAGGCGCCCTCGTGGCGGCCGGTGACGGAAAACAGCGGCGCTAGGCAAAGGGCTCCTGCCAATGACGAGATAGACGGGGAGGGGAGCGCCTTCCAAACAGCCGCCGACGCAGAGGTGGAGGTCGCCGGCCGCGGGAAAAGCAGAATGCCCGTCGCCCGTGGGGAGAACAACATGCTGAAGATCCCCGATGTAGCGGATGGAATCACGTAGTCGCCCCACCCACCGGCGCGCAAGGAGACCACGCGCCGCCGCCTGTAGTCGCACTACCGCCGACACCTGGCGTGTGGTCGGCAGCGGTGCCCCAGTGGGCGGCAGCATCGCCTCGGCGGTCGGCAGCGGCGCCTTGGTGACCGGCAACGCTGTCCTGGTGGCGGGCAGCAGCGCCTTGATGGTTGGCAGCAGCGTCTCGGTGGGCGGCAGCGGTGCCCCGGTGGGCGGCAGCGGCACCCCGGTGGCTGGCAACGGCACCAAGTAGGGCTGAGTGGTCGCCGACGTGTAGACGGGTGTTGAGGAAGCGGTGAGCCACGCTGGTAACGGAGGCAGCGATCGGTTCGACGGCTGTCCCATGAGGAACGCATGAATCTCGGCCACCTGCTTGCCGAGGTTGAAAACCGCCGCCGTCAATTCCGCGTTCGACATGACGGAACCGGTGGATGAGGATGCCCACGCGGTCAGCGGCAGCGAGGTCCACATCGAGATCGAAACCGAGATCTCTGATACCAGATGTTATGTGGCTGCATTGGGGATCGAGAGGAGAACGATTGGGATCAAGGGAGCGGTTGCTGAAGCTGTGAACAGTACCCGCGCTACAGTACCCGCGGGTACTGTTCACGTGGAGGCGGCGGCTGCGAGAGAGAGGAGGCTAGGGTTTGGGGGCTACCCGGTCTCCGGCTCCTAAGGGAAGCCGAGCAAATATGATTGCTCTTGCTTGATTAGATTGATACAACTCCTCTCATTATATAGAGAGGTCTTACTTGGCTCCTAAGCAAACGACTAATTAACCCTAATGGGCTAAGGCCCAATAGGCCCTTGACTCCTTTAACAGGAGTTCTCTTCAAGTACATAGGGCACTAAGAACAATGATTTTAGTTGGGAAAATAAACATGAAGCCAGTGATTCACTATCATGTTTTCCATGTTTACGGACCCTACATATAGAAGATGGGAATTTTGATGCATTGCCAGCATCTTTGGTCCAACTCAAACACTTGAGGTATTTGTGCCTACATGGCACAAAAATATCACGCCTGCCAGAAAATTTAGCCAAGATGAAATTCTTGCAGTGCGTTGACCTTACTAATTGTAAAAGTTTGGTTAAGCTTCCTGTTGGCATTGAAAAGTTAAGGCAGTTGAGGTATCTAAGCCTTGCTTACTCATGTATAAATAGTATACCCAAGGGTTTTAGCGGCCTAACTAATTTGAGAGTATTGGTGGGGTTTCCTGCCCATGTGGATAAGGATTGGGGTAGTTTGGAAGAATTAGGACCCCTTAACAAGCTCAGATATCTTCAGATACATGGCTTGGAGAATGTATCTTGTTCCTCATTTGCTATAAAGGCCAGGCTTGGTGAAAAAGTGTGCCTCAGCTATCTGTTGTTACAGTGCAGTAGTAGAGGCGGAGGTGCTTACCAGCTAGTAAAACAGGAAGAGCAGCAACAAATCAAAAAGGTGTTTGATGAGCTCTGCCCTCCGCCTTGCTTAGAAAATCTACATATCAGAGGGTATTTTAGTCAACTACTTCCAAAGTGGATGACATCAACAGCTATTGCGCCCCTTGAATGCGTGAGGATTTTAACATTGGAAGACTTGCCTTATTGCACGGAGCTACCTGACAGCTTGTGCCAGCTCCCCAGCTTGGAGTTCCTAATGATTAAAAGAGCCCCGCGCATCAAGCGTGTGGGACCAGAGTTCTTATTATCACACCATCATGAGCACCCAAGCGTTATGGAAAGCTTTGGTTCTGATTTGAAAATTGAGGTGGTTAGTTGTCCTGGCCTCGAGAGGATCAGTAATCTGCCAAAACTGCAGAACCTCGTGATCATAGAATGCCCAGAGTTGAAGGTACTAGAGGGTTTGCCTGCACTTGAGAGACTCGGTCTGGAGGACTACGATATGGAAACACTCCCTGTATACTTGCAGGATGTAAACCCAAGGGATTTGCTTCTAGATTGTGACATCTCGCTGCTAGCTTCCATAGCTAAAGGCGAATATGGCCATGAGTGGGACAAGTTCAGCCATATCAACCAGGTCAAGGCATATGCAGATGATGTCGTTAAGAACATTCAAAGGAAGTGGTATGTGAAGTATAAAAGGGATCCTTTCAGCTTCAAAACAAACATCAGCCCCGCTGCTCACACTTCAGGTAAATTTTTTTTTTTTTTTTGTTTTGAAACTTAGGAATTTCATTACTTAGATGATAACAAATCATTAGCCAACTGATACACACTGACACAACTGTAGCTTACGTTACATACTGAGTACCTCTGTTGCTCTTTGAATATCTCCTCACTTGACTGGATGTGCCATTTCAGAGGACAAAATGGAGGAAGTGGTGTTGGACGAAATGGAGGAAATTTCAAGTGATGAAATCGAAGAAGAAAGTGTCAATGTAGAACAACGGATGGAGTAATCAGGTATGCTGCTGAAATACTATTATTGCAACATACAGTGGTGGTTGCTAGCACTTCGATTAAGTACTGCCGATTATATAACGCATATAGACCTTGCCTTGCAGGTGGAGTGTCCGTCTGTGACCTACATGTGCACACAAGAAACTTTGGAGTTAGTCGTCACCTTAGCTTTGTGGACTGAAGAAGCAGCAATTCATCCGCTTGCCACAAGTCTCTGTGACGTGGTCAGATATTAGATACTGCAAATAAAGGGAGACTAGAATGTGATTTTAATTTGTTCTCTTTCATTCAGTGATTTGCACCTGCGTTACTGTTGTTGCAATTTGCCACTAGAGAATTAAGAGACATGTGTATATGTAACTGTAAGTTGAGCAGTTACAGAACAAATGTTGTGTTACAACTAACTCTGGCTCGAGGTGAGTGTGAAAATGAAGCTTGCTATGTGAATGTACATAACAGACTCCTAGATAGCCCCCGCGTCGTCCTCCCTCGGGCGACTCGGGGGCGACTCCCCCTCCCCGCCACAGAAGCCCCGCCGCTGGCCATCTCCGGCCGCCGCCGCCCCTGCCCGCGGTGGCAGCGGCTCACTGTGGGGATGCTCAACAAGGCCCCCTCGCAACACCTTCTCCTTCTCGCGCCCTCCCCCTCTCTCCTTCCCCAGGCTCCGAAATAAATGGTGACAGGGATGGCCGCCGGCGAGCCAGGTCGCCGGATCCGGGCCTCCTGTGGCCGGATCCGGTGCCCAACCCCCCGGATCCAGGGCAGGGTGGTGCTGGTTTGCCGGATCCAAGCAGAGCGTGCGCGAGCACCTGCTGTGGGTCGTGGACCGGATCCGGCGTTCCCGTCCCCGTTCTTGGCCGCTCGGGGTCCCGGCGCACAACCTCGGCGCGAGGCATGGCGGCCCTGGGCCGGCCGCTCAGTGTCCTGGCGCCCGGCCTCGACCTGCAGACGCGAGACACGGCGGTCTGGGGCTTCACGCGTCGCCGGCGGCGGCGTGGCTGCATGGCGCCCGCCTGAGGAGGCGCTCCCGCCCAGGCCTGCATCGGTGGTGATGCTGTTGGCTGATGGGGGCGCCCGTTTTGGGGCCAGGCAAGGCGCACTGCGCGGGCTTCTGGCCGTCCTGGCTGCTACATCCCGGGCAGAACCAACGGCCTGCTGCCATGCTGTTGCAGCTGTGGTACGGGCTTGTCTACCGGCTCGGCCACAAGCGCCGGATGCGGGGTCCTGCTGCAGAGGATCCGCGGCCCTAGTGGCGGCGGCAAACTGCATCAGCAGCGGATCTGGATGGAGCGCGTAGTTCGGCCACGGGCATGCCGGCGGTAGGGCATCATTCTTGCATTCTTTGAATTTCCTCTGCAGGGACCCAACAGCGACATGGGCGCACAGTTTGGCCGCGGGCTTGCCGGCGGTGGGGCTGCGCGCCGACGCGTCGTTGTGCCTTGGGCCTCGTTACTGGTTTCTGAGTCGACGAGCTATGAGCCATGGGATTGGGGAGGCTAGGCGAAAGCCACGCACATCCTGGTTTGTGCGGTCGACGGCGACGCCATTGGTGTCGTTACCTCGTTGGAGGCGTCGACGATGTAGTCCCCCACCCCTATGACCATAGTTTTGTCCTCTCTCCTCCGGTTGAAAACCCAGCTCTAGTTCCCTGGAGCCAATGGCGGCGCCGTTATCGACGTCGTAACCCTCTTGAGGGCGCCATTGTGGAGGATGGATTCCAGCACCATCCCTAATGTCGTTGTGAGCTCTCTCCACCCTCTCCATTCCGCTTCTTGTTCCCCTCTCGGGTCAGACTGGCTTGGTTTCTAGCCGTTACCGTCGCTTCGACGAGTATCTTCTTCTGGCGCCTCTGCTCAGTCAGCGTTCTCCTTGGCGGTGGCATAAAATCAAATGTCGGGTGGAGTTTTCACCGCTGTCGCCATTCCCCTTTACGACTTCTCCCCGTGAATGGCGTTGAATGGCGATATGTGGGCCTGGATGTGCTGGAGGTGCCTTCATCATTCTCAATGGAGGTCGTCGTGTTCGGTGATCTTGCGCCTGCGGGCTCGTCACTGCTTTTAGTCCCCATTCCACTGTTCGTTCCCAATCCACAATTTCGCTTCTAAGGGGGAGGGCAGCAGCAGAGCGGCGTAGCTACGAGGAGCGGTGCAGGGCACAAAGGCTATGGTGAAAACGACGAGTATGTTGTTCGGAAGGAGCAAAAGTTGACGCTCGGTTGACGTTCGGAAGGAGCACGAGTATTTGTTGTTTGTTTCTCTGGTGTTGTTGTTTTTGTATTCTCTCTTGCCCCTATTGTACCTCTCAGAAATTTGTGTGGAGGATTGGCGATTGCGCCCTTTCACCGCTCGACTTGCCGAGCACCTGTGAATGAAAAGTAGGTGAGAATCGTTGTGATTCCCCCGAATTCCCTCAAAAAAAAATGTACATAACAAGGTTCACTTTAAATTTATGGTTTGGTAAGACTTCAAATGTGGACAACACGGAATGACCAGTAATATGTGGTGACCAGATTCTTTGCATAAGTTTACTCCTGAATCAATCATGATTATTGGCTTCCACTTTAGGACAGGTTTAAGATTTCTCATATCAGTGGACAATATTTATTTCTTCATCAAAAGTAGTAGCTGTACAACACCATCACAGGAGAACCTTGGAGCATTATTTTACAGTTTAGGATATGTAAATAATAAATATGTAACATGCTATTGATGTTCTGAATGAAAGATGAAGCAAGAAATTTACAAGCACATAAAGACTTGAAAACTGACCAATACTCAGAGGGGAAAACAGCGTGTTCTGAATTTCCTGTTCGCTTCCAGACTGTACAATCTAGTTGTTTTAGCTTCTGGACATCACGTTAAAGAATTGATCTTAAAGATTTCACGCACAAGACTCCATATGTATTTTAGGTACAAGATACATTGTACATCCATCCTGCCAAACTAGCAACAACTAAGCACGACGCCTCTCTGGCGCTTCGTCCAACACCTTCAGGATCAGGACGTTACTACCCTTGCCCACAGAGGAACGTTGCACACGGTGCACGAGAACACGTCGTGGAGGCGCACCGTCGTCCCAGCCCATCAGAACAGAACCAGCATGGCGAGGGCTTCATCGAGATCGCCCACGGTACCACCGCCTCCTGCATCCTCCTCAGTGGCTCCAGTGGCCGGGTACCAATGGGGATCAGACCATGGTTGGCGGGCGACCACAAAAAACAACTGCCCTTCCGTCTCCGTCGCGTCGTCCAACCGGAACATTTTCACATCGTCTTGCTAATTGTCCATCACAGCCTGGCTCCTCCACCTAATCACAGATCTCATGACTTGCCGCCCTTCCGACCGAGACCGGGAGAAATAGAAAACAAGCAGCAGCTTAGCTGTTTTCTTCTTCAGATGGCGAGAACCAAGTAAGAGAACGTATGTATCAGAGCCCTGAAAATTAGTTCTTGAGATCAGTGACTGAGAGATCAAGGACTAATGTATTTTTTGAAAAAAAATTATCTAGTGTGACAAAACTGAGGTAATTATTCATTCGTGAAGGACCATCGTTTCTTTCGCCGGTATTGGCCCAAACCAGACCTAAAAAAACTTGGCTTACCGGGCTTCCAAACAACATTTTTTGAGTTTTTTTTTTTTTTTTTTTTTTTTTGAGCAACACAGTTGGGTCGGAAAAGTTTGAGGGCCGCTAAATTACATTGGTTTTGGACATAAAATTGGGCTTCAAAAAAGGGCCTTTTCATGGCGGAATTTGTTGACATGGTGCCACGTTCAGCATCCTACATGACACGATATCAGCTAGATCAGAGTAAGCTCAAAATTTAGAAGGCAAATCGTACTACGCCGAGGAGCTCGCGAGATTGGTGTCCTAGGCTCCCAGCAGGTGTGGCGCGCAGCGGCGCGCCTGCGGCATAACCCGGAGGATGAGCACGCGTTGCAGGACCTGCGTTCAGTGCTCGTGTGGTTCACGACCGGCGAGACGCCTAACGTCAAAGACTCCGCGTCACCACTGGGTGGGGATGCTCCGAGGAGGCCGCGCGTTCCCGGAAGCTGGCTGGGACAACGACCACATGCTCATCGGCGGCCTAATGCATGGAGGGTGCCGGACGTTCCTTGCTATCAGCGAGAGACTTCGCAGTGCCGAGCTCGTTTGGAGACGCGGGTTGATCTCGAAAAAAAAAGAGTTTGGAGACGTGCGCCTTGGTGCGCCACAGGAAAAAGTCTAAAGGAAAAAACTGTCCATCCGCGTGCGAGCCGGCGCGTCGGAGCGCGGGCGTAACGTCGTAGTTTATACTCAAATTATCGTCGTATAACATGGTTAGCACATCGGCCAAGATTAGCGACGTGGGTAGCACGTTGGGGTTGTCCTCGTCCAACAAATGCTGTCAGATTGTTGTCAAAAAAAAAAAAAAAACCAAATGCTGTCAGATTCACGCGACCGTTTCGGAATCCCAAGCATTTTTGAGCGTAGAATCCTAAGCACTTGATTCCACCAAAGACGAGTATGTAAGGTGAACCACTTCACAAGCAGCTCCACGTGAGCAACAACCTAACATTCCTAAGTGGCTTGTATAGTTGTATTTTTATTGACGCAAGTCAAGCAGGTGAGAGAAGCGGTCGGAGAGTGAGGAGGCGGCTGCAAACTGGTTCTTAGACATGTATTTTTATTTACTCATATTGCACCCTTGGTCGTTTCTATGTACCTACTACCAAAGAAACCGTGAAATAAACAAAACAAAGTCTATATAGCTCCAGAGGCAGCTGCCCTTGCAACCACGCTGCTCAAATTGCTTACAGGCTTCACTTCACCAATGTTTCATTCCTAACTGACAACTGTCAGCTAGTTCAGTTCATGACATCGGCAGACCACAATCACCCACCTGATTGGAGGATGAAAACCTATACTCAGGAGGTTGATAATTATAAAGGATCTTTACAACTGCAATTGTTCAAGATTAGTAGGTCTATCAATTCTATTGAAGACGCTCTAGCTAAGCAAACTTACTCTGTCTTACATGCTTCACTTCACCAATGTTTCATTCCTAACTGATAACTGTCAGCTAGTTCAGTTCATGACATTGGTAGACCACAATCACTCACTTGATTGGAGGATAAAAACCTATACTCAGGAGGTTGATAATTATAAAGGATCTCTACAACTGCAATTGTTCAAGATTAGTAGGTCTGTCAATTCTATTGAAGATGCTCTAGCTAGAGTAAAATGCACCCTGGGTACTTAAACTATTAGGGTAGTATCATCTAGGTACTCGAACTGAAAAGGCTATCATCTGGGTACTCAAACTATTAGGATAGTATCATCTGGGTACTCGAACTATAAAAGCTCCCACCTGGGTACTTCAACTATTGGACATTACCATCTGGGTACGCCAGGAGCACGGGAAAATGAATTTTGATTCTTTTTCATTTTCTAAAAATTGATGAATAGCACTGGAATTTGTTATTTTTTGTAAAAATATAATTAGAGCTCCAAAAATTCTAAAATTTTTTATGTAGCCTCTCCATGATGTACTTTACCTAGAAAAAATATGAAACTTGAAAAATGAGTTGTTTTTGTATGTTTAAAAATTACCTATTTTAATCTGACTTTTATTTTAATTATTAAAATTCATGGAAGTTCATTTATTAATTAAAAGAGGTAATTTTCAAATATACAAAACTATTTATTTTTCAAGTTTCATATTTTTTCTTAGGTTGAGTACATCATGGAGGGGCTACATAATTTTTATAGAATTTTTGGAGCTCTAATTATGTTTTTACAAAAATAACAAATTCCAGCGCTATTCATCAATTTTTAGAAAATAAAAGATTCATTTTCCCGCGCTCTTGGCGTACCCAGATGGTACTGCCCAATAGTTTAAGTACCTAGGTGAGAACTTTTATAGTTCGAGTACCCAGATGATACTATTTAATAGTTTGAATACCTAGGTGGTAACTTTTCCAGTTCGAGTACCCAGATGATACTGTCCCAATAGTTTAAGTACCCATGGTGCATTTTACTCCTCTAGCTAAGCAGACTTACTCTGTCAATCCACAGTCTGTGGCTCCACTGCAGGCCACATGCTCCTTTTGCAGCTTATGATTCTCAGTGTCCTTTGTTTATGACACTGAATAATATAAGTCTTAACTCTGTAAGGTTACTAACAGCCCTGTGCTATTAAATAATATACCTGTGCTTCTTGTCAAAAAAAAGTGTACATAGTTCAAGTGTATATAACCCCCGGCCAGGCCTCAAGCTTCATAACTACTCGATCGTAGTATCATTCAATTGGTGGAGCTAGACCATTTCGGCAACCTTTTGTGGAGCAGAGATGTTTTTGGTGAATCCTGAACTCGTGGAGCTGTTCCAAACAAGACCTTACAGCCTGGAGTGGAGATGTTTTTATTGAATCTAGAGTTCACGGAGCTATCTGAATCAAGCCCTTACACTATCCGCACTCATCGACCTCTATATTCATTCCTCAAAAAGAATATTCTGTCCTGGTTAGCCAGATTCCATACTCAATACTATTTTCTCTCGCAGCCATACAACCTCTATATTATAACCTCTATCAACTGTGGGCCAACTTTCCATTTTTTTTTCATTTTTTCTTTTTTCTCCCGTTTTCTTCTTCCCTTTCTTTTCCCCTCCCCAACCTTATCCATCCGGCTAGCTCCCACTGCTCGTCCGTCCCCGCCCTCCAGCTCCTACCGCGGGTTGGCGAGCTCGGCGGCGGCGTGGAGCGGTGGCCAGGCGAGGCCCCTCCCTCCTCCACCTCCCCGGCCCCTCCCTCCCTCCTCCTCCCCTCCCCGGCGGGCCTCATGTGGGGCGGAGGGCGCGCACGGCGGCCCCGGTGACAGCATGCGCGGCGGCAGCGGCGAGGCCCCGGCGAGGGCGCGCGGAGGCCCTGGCGGGCCTCCCTCCCTCCTCCTCCACCTCCCCGACGGGCCTCCATGTCGGGCGGAGGGCGCGCGACGGCCGCGGCGAGGCCGCGACGGGCGCGGTGAGGCCCCGGCGAGGGCGCGCGGCGGCCCTGGCTCCGTCCCTCCCCGCGCCGGCCATGGAGCTCGCGGCGTCGTCATCCTCATGCCCGCGGCGTCCTCGCTTCCTCCGCCCACCGGCCCGGTGCTATGGCGAGGCGAGCCCTCTCCCCCATAGCGGCAGTGGCGCGTGGCGGCGCGGAGGGGGCGGGCGCGGCTGCTCCTCCCCATCCTCCTCCATGGCGGGCGGACGGCGCCCAGTGGAGCTCGATGCGAGCGCTTGTTGACGGCATTTAGACCCTGTTTTCATCCCATGAAAGCCGTCAAAATTAGTCACATTCTAGAGTTACACCCAGCAAACAAGTAGTGATATAGGTGCATTTCACTTGGTTCCACATGTACATGTCATTATTTGGATGCAGGTACAAACAACTACTAATCAAGCCTGAACAAGCGTGAATGGAGCAAATTTGACCAAACTTCAAATGAGCAAGCAACACACTCCAGGACACGTAGGAACATCGGTGGAACAAGGCTGGTGGGGCCACCTGACCAGACCCTGGTCGGCCGACCAAGGGTTGGTGGGACCCACATGTCAGACCAGCTCCACCGACCTACTGGACCTTTTAGAAGATGCCACGTGTCAGCCCCAGGGCAAACCCCAGGTCGGCCGACCATGACATGTGGGCCGACTGAAGGTCGGTTGTCTCCCACCGACTTCCTGCATGACCTCCACGTGTCCTCTGCTGTCAAACGTCCATTCCAAGTCGGTTTGATCCAAGGGTGGAGAAGTGATGTCATGCGGATCGATGACGTGGCACTAGAGTAGGGGCTACTCCATCTCCCCTATAAATACCCCCTAGAGCTTAGTTCAAAGCACAATGTATCATAGGAAGAGCTTCTCTTAGCTATAGTGTGAGAATAGAGGGAAGAGAGTGAGGAGTTCCAGCGGAGGAGTCCTAGCCTGTCAGGAGTCTTCTTCCAGGAGTGCCTCAGCGGATGCTTGTCTTCTAGTAAGTCTACTTTCTAGTTGTCTTTCATCTAAGTACTTTCAGTATTTACTTTCTGTCTTAGTTTATCGTAAGTATACATCCTTTCTGCTGGCACATTACTCTCTCCTGAGTGAGCGTATGTTAGGCTCTTGAGTGAAGTGCTCTAAACCCTAGCTAAGTTTAGAGTAGTAGAAATAGTGTAGGCGTGGTGTCTAGACTAGATCTACCAGTGTGAACGTCTGGCTGCACCCAGGAACGCCCAGAGTGAAGTGTGACAGCCTTCCGTTGGGACCTTGGAGTTCTCCTGTGAGTGTTGTTAGGTTAGATTGTAGGTCTACACTGGTGGCCGCTTCAGGCTATGTTATTTAACAACCTGTCTCGCCCATCGGTCGCAGCAGAAGGTAGAGTTAGCTCTCACGTATCCTTAGGATAACTAGGTTAGAACCCAAATACTAGAATTACCTCTCTATCCCATCCTAAGCCCTTGATCATTGCCTGGCGGCATACCTTGGCCTAGTCAGTCCACTTCTCGTTCCCTGTGGAAAATAAGATACCTGGAATACTTCCGGTGAAGTGCTACATTGACTACCCGTCCGCTTGCGGTAATCCCGTTTGCCACTTCTGGTGTCAACAAGCATTTCTGGCGCCGTTGCCGGGGAACGGTAGCTGGTTAGCTAGAGCCATAGTCGTCAAATTATCCATGCTAGATTAGAATCCTTTTTACCTATCCAATGGATCAAACAACCCTTTTTGATTATGCGGCTCCAACAGGCGCTGAGTTGGAGCCGCCTAGTTCCTCTCAGGCTATTTTAGCTGCCCGCTATGAACTTCGCCCGAGTCTCATAGCGATGGTTCAGCAGAATCCCTTTTCGGGAGAAGGAGATGAAAACCCTTACACCCACCTACGTGATTTCGAGCAACTTTGCTCGTGCATTCACATCCAAGGGATGAGACGAGTTACCCTTAAGTGGAAGCTTTTTTCGTTCTCTTTAACGGGAAAAGCTAGACGCTGGTACTCTCGTTACGTAGGTAGTGTAGACGGAGAGTGGGAGAAGCTACAAGCCAAATTTTGCCTTACCTATTTCCCTATCTCCCGTGTAGCCCATCTCCGCAGAGATATCCTAAGCTTCAAACAAGAAGAGAAGGAATCTCTAGGTGCGGCATGGACACGAATCATGGACTTGACGTCCTCTGGTCCAGACTTAGCCATACCCGAGCCAACACTAATGCAACACTTTTATCTTGGCCTTAGGCAAAGTTCCGCACAATTCCTTGATCTAGCCTCGAAGGGAGCATTCCTTAATTTACCTATTAGTTAGGGTAAGATAGTCCTAGCAACCATACTAGACAACACCCCCTACACTGATGATCATAGTGAAGCCCCGGAGGAAGACCAAACCCCTAGGGATGAAACCTCGATAGCCAATACCACAACCCAAGTTGACGAGCCTAAACCACAATCACCTCCAGGGGAAGAAGTAATTCACCCCTTGGAATATCCCTTGAACATCGAGACAAACCTTTTTGCCAATTTTGGCAATGTCTCGAAACAACTCGTGCAAAAGAAATCTAATAGAGATCCAAATAGACACATCTCTTCTCGCTTAGAGGCCTATTACCTTAAGGCAACTGCCCAAGAGCTCATGTCTGTCATGAGCAGCGAAGGGCTGAGAGAATCAGAGGTGTCGCCTGATATCATCAGACTTCTATCCTGTTTCACAACCATTCCCTCTACCATAGGTAGGATCTCTATCGACTCTCTTTACGACCCAGCCGTAGGAGCAAATGTAATGTCTAAAACCTTAGCACTATCACTCCTCGGCGAGGAACCGTCAACTCCTAATGACAAATTCCTCAAGATACCGTGCGGGAACTAGTCAAGAGTTGTGGTCTTGCACGAAACATACCAATCACCATTAACAAGGTAAATGTCCTCTTAAATTTCCACATCTTTGATATGGAGGACATCGACTTGTTAATTGGGTACCCGCTCCACAGATTCCTGAATGGTTTTCAGAGCGGGTACGTTAGGGGTCAACTCGGGAAAAACACAAACCTTTTAGTCCCCTTTGTCGGTTCAGTCAATAACAAATTAGAACCACATCTCGAAATTGACCCAATAGAGGAGGTAATGGTGGCAGCTCATGTAGAGGCATCACAGCCTGATTTAGAAGAGGAGTCTGAGGATTACATCAAAGAGCCAGAAACAAACCCCGACCTAGACGAGCCCTTAGAGCTAGATGAATCCGAACCACAACTTAAACCCTCTATAGAACTTATGCCACTTCCTTCTGGGCTTAAGTATGTCTTCCTTAATGGCGATAGAGACAAACCTGTCATCATTTGTGATCAACTCTCAGAAGAAGAGACCACTAGACTCATAGCCATTCTAGAGAAGTATTGCTCTGTCTTAGGATATTCCCTCCAAGACCTTAAGGGGATTAGCCCCGCTCTTTGCACACATCGCATCCCAATAGAACCCGAAAGCTATACCCTCGAGAGAGCCTCGAGGGAGGCTAAATAATGCGATGAGAGAAGTAGTAAAGGAGGTCTTGAAGCTCTTGCACGCGGGCATAATCTACCCTGTTCCAAACAATGAGTGGGTCAGCCCCGTACAAGTAGTACCTAAGAAAGGAGGAATGACGGTCGTTAAAAATGACAATAATGAACTTATCCCACAACGAACCTTCGTGGGATGGAAGATGTGCTGCCGTGCTGCTGCAGCTGTGGTACGGGCTTGTCTACCGGCTCGGCCGCAAGCGCCGGATGCGGGGTCCTGCTGCAGAGGATCCGCGGCCCTAGTGGCGGCGGCAAACTGCATCAGCAGCGGATCTGGATGGAGCGCGTAGTTCGGCCACGGGCATGCCGACGGTAGGGCATCATTCTTGCATTCTTTGAATTTCCTCTCGCGGGGACCCAACAACGACATGGGCGCACGGTTTGGCCGCGGGCTTGCCGGCGGTGGGGCTGCGCGGCCGACGCGTCGTTGTGCCTTGGGGCTCGTTACTGGTTTCTGAGTCGACGAGCTATGAGCCATGGGATTGGGGAGGCTAGGCGAAAGCCACGCACATCCTGGTTTGTGCGGTCGACGGTGACGCCATTGGTGTCGTTACCTCGTTGGAGGCGTCGACGATGTAGTCCCCCATCCCTATGACCATAGTTTTGTCCTCTCTCCTCCGGGTGAAAACCCAGCTCTAGTTCCCTGGAGCCAATGGCGGCGTCGTTATCGACGTCGTAACCCTCTTGAGGGCGCCATTGTGGAGGATGGATTCCAGCACCATCCCTAATGTCGTTGTGAGCTCTCTCCACCCTCTCTATTCCGCTTCTTGTTCCCCTCTCGGGTCAGACTGGCTTGGTTGCTAGCCGTTACCGTCGCTTCGACGAGTATCTTCTTCTGGCGCCTCTGCTCAGTCGGCGTTCTCCTTGGCGGTGGCATAAAATCAAATGTCGGGTGGAGTTTCCACCGCTGTCGCCATTCCCCTTTACGACTTCTCCTCGTGAATGGCGTTGAATGGCGATATGTGGGCCCGGATGTGCTGGAGGTGCTTTCATCATTCTCAATGGAGGTCGTCGTGTTCGGTGATCTTGCGCCTGCGGGCTCGTCACTGCTTTTAGTCCCCATTCCACTGTTCGTTCCCAATCCACAATTTCGCTTCTAAGGGGGAGGGCAGCAGCAGAACGGCGTAGCTACGAGGAGCGGTGCAGGGCACAAAGGCTATGGTGAAAATGACGAGTATGTTGTTCGGAAGGTGCACAAGTTGACGCTCGGTTGACGTTCGGAAGGAGCACGAGTATTTGTTGTTTGTTTCTCTGGTGTTTTTGTTTTTGTATTCTCTCTTGCCCCTATTGTACCTCTCAGAAATTTGTGTGGAGGATTGGCGATTGCGCCCTTTCACCGCTCGACTTGCCGAGCACCTGTGAATGAAAAGTAGGTGGGAATCGTTGTGATTCCCCCGAATTCCCTCAAAAAAAATGTACATAACAAGGTTCACTTTAAATTTATGGTTTGGTAAGACTTCAAATGTGGACAACACGGAATGACCAGTAATATGTGGTGACCAGATTCTTTGCATAAGTTTACTCCTGAATCAATCATGATTATTGGCTTCCACTTTAGGACAGGTTTAAGATTTCTCATATCAGTGGACAATATTTATTTCTTCATCAAAAGTAGTAGCTGTACAACACCATCACAGGAGAACCTTGAAGCATTATTTTACAGTTTAGGATATGTAAATAATAAATATGTAACATGCTATTTATGTTCTGAATGAAAGATGAAGCAAGAAATTTACAAGCACATAAAGACTTGAAAACTGACCAATACTCAGAGGGAAAACAGCGTGTTCTGAATTTCCTGTTCGCTTCCAGACTGTACAATCTAGTTGTTTTAGCTTCTGGACATCACGTTAAAGAATTGATCTTAAAGATTTCACGCACAAGACTCCATATGTATTTTAGGTACAAGATACATTGTACATCCATCCTGCCAAACTAGCAACAACTAAGCACGACGCCTCTCTGGCGCTTCGTCCAACACCTTCAGGATCAGGACGTTACTACCCTTGCCCACAGAGGAACGTTGCACACGGTGCACGAGAACACGTCGTGGAGGCGCACCATCGTCCCAGCCCATCAGAACAGAACCAGCATGGCGAGGGCTTCATCGAGATCGCCCACGGTACCACCGCCTCCTGCATCCTCCTCAGTGGCTCCAGTGGCCGGGTACCAATGGGGATCAGACCATGGTTGGCGGGCGACCACAAAAAACAACTACCCTTCCGTCTCCGTCGCGTCGTCCAACCGGAACATTTTCACATCGTCTTGCTAATTGTCCATCACAGCCTGACTCCTTCACCTAATCACAGATCTCAAGACTTGCCGCCCTTCCGACCGAGACCGGTAGAAATAGAAAACAAGCAGCGGCTTAGCTGTTTTCTTCTTCAGATGGCGAGAACCAAGTAAGAGAACGTATGTATCAGAGCCCTGAACATTAGTTCTTGAGATCAGTTACTGAGAGATCAAGGACTAATGTATTTTTTGAAAAAAAAATTATCTAGTGTGACAAAACTGAGGTAATTATTCATTCGTGAAGGACCATCGTTTCTTTCGCCGGTATTGGCCCAAACCAGACCTAAAAAAACTTGGCTTACCGGGCTTCCAAACAACATTTTTTGAGTTTTTTTTTGAGCAACACAGTTGGGTCGGAAAAGTTTGAGGGCCGCTAAATTACATTGGTTTTGGACCTAAAATTGGGCTTCAAAAAAGGACCTTTTCATGGCGGAATTTGTTGACATGGTGCCACGTTCAGCATCCTACATGACACGATATCAGCTAGATCAGAGTAAGTTCAAAATTTAGAAGGCAAATCGTACTACGCCGAGGAGCTCGCGAGATTGGTGTCCTAGGCTCCCAGCAGGTGTGGCGCGCAGCGGCGCGCCTGCGGCATAACCCGGAGGATGAGCACGCGTTGCAGGACCTGCGTTCAGTGCTCGTGTGGTTCACGACCGGCGAGACGCCTAACGTCAAAGACTCCGCGTCACCACTGGGTGGGGATGCTTCGAGGAGGCCACGCGTTCCCGGAAGCTGGCTGGGACAATGACCACATGCTCATCGGCGGCCTCATGCATGGAGGGTGCCGGACGTTCCTTGCTATCAGCGAGAGACTTCGCAGTGCCGAGCTCGTTTGGAGACGCGGGTTGATCTCGAAAAAAAAAGAGTTTGGAGACGTGCGCCTTGGTGCGTCACAGGAAAAAGTCTAAAGGAAATAACTGTCCATCCGCGTGCGAGCCGGCGCGTCGAAGCGCGGGCGTAACGTCGTAGTTTATACTCAAATTATCGTCGTATAACATGGTTGGCACATCGGCCAAGATTAGCAACGTGGGTAGCACGTTGGGGTTGTCCTCGTCCAACAAATGCTGTCAGATTGTTGTCAAAAAAAAAAAAAACAAATGCTGTCAGATTCACGCGACCGTTTCGGAATCCCAAGCATTTTTGAGCGTAGAATCCTAAGCACTTGATTCCACCAAAGACGAGTATGTAAGGTGAACCACTTCACAAGCAGCTCCACGTGAGCAACAACCTAACATTCCTAAGTGGCTTGTATAGTTGTATTTTTATTGACTCAAGTCAAGCAGGTGAGAGAAGAGGTCGGAGAGTGAGGAGGCGGCTGCAAACTGGTTCTTAGACTTGTATTTTTATTGACTCATATTGCACCCTTGGTCGTTTCTATGTACCTACTACCAAAGAAACCGTGAAATAAACAAAACAAAGTCTATATAGCTCTAGAGGCAGCAGCCCTTGCAACCGCGCTGCTCAAATTGCTTACAGGCTTCACTTCACCAATGTTTCATTCCTAACTGACAACTGTCAGCTAGTTCAGTTCATGACATCGGCAGACCACAATCACCCACCTGATTGGAGGATGAAAACCTATACTCAGGAGGTTGATAATTATAAAGGATTTTTACAACTGCAATTGTTCAAGATTAGTAGGTCTATCAATTCTATTGAAGACGCTCTAGCTAAGCAAACTTACTCTGTCTTACATGCTTCACTTCACCAATGTTTCATTCCTAACTGATAACTGTCAGCTAGTTCAGTTCATGACATTGGTAGACTACAATCACTCACTTGATTGGAGGATAAAAACCTATACTCAGGAGGTTGATAATTATAAAGGATCTCTACAACTGCAATTGTTCAAGATTAGTAGGTCTGTCAATTCTATTGAAGATGCTCTTACTCCTCTAGCTAAGCAGACTTCCTCTGTCAATCCACAGTCTGTGGCTCCACTGCAGGCCACATGCTCCTTTTGCAGCTTATGATTCTCAGTGTCCTTTGTTTATGACACTGAATAATATAAGTCTTTAACTCTGTAAGGTTACTAACAGCCCTGTGCTATTAAATAATATACCTGTGCTTCTTGTCAAAAAAAAAGTGTACATAGTTCAAGTGTATATAACCCCCTGGCCAGGCCTCAAGCTTCATAACTACTCGATCGTAGTAGCTTCATTCAATTGGTGGAGCTAGACCATTTCGGCAACCTTTTGTGGAGCAGAGATGTTTTTGGTGAATCCTGAACTCGTGGAGCTGTTCCAAACAAGACCTTAGAGCCTGGAGTGGAGATGTTTTTATTGAATCTAGAGTTCGCGGAGCTATCTGAATCAAGCCCTTAGACTATCCGCACTCATCGACCTCTATATTCATTCCTCAAAAGGAATATTCTGTCCTGGTCAGCCAGATTCCTTACTCAATACTACTTTCTCCCGTAGCCATATAACCTCTATATTATAACCTCTATCATTTGTGGGCCAACTTTCCATTTTTTTTTCATTTTTTCTTGTTTCTCTCGTTTTCTTCTTCCCTTTGTTTTCCCTCCCCAACCTTATCCATCCGGCCGGCTCCCACCGCTCGTCCGTCCCCGCCGTCCAGCTCCTACCCGCGGGTCGGCGAGCTCGCGCGGCGCGGAGCGCGGCCGGCGAGGCCCCTCCCTCTTCCACCTACCCGGCCCCTCCCTCCCTCCTCCTCCCCTCCCCGGCGGGCCTCATGTGGGGCGGAGGGCGCGCACGGCGGCCCCGGCGACCGCGCGCGCGGCGGCAGCGGCGAGGCCCCGGCGAGGGCGCGCGGCGGCCCTGGCGGGCCTCCCTCCCTCCTCCTCCACCTCCCCGACGGGCCTCCATGTCGGGCGGAGGGCGCGCGCGACGGCCCCGGCGAGGCCGCAACGGGCGCGGCGAGGTCTGTCGACGAAATATCGGCGATAGTCCGACCAGGGGTATGCCCTGACCGGTAATGGATTGGCGGAAGGCACACGAGATTGCGAGTAAGACGTAAACAGGGAGCAATCACACGAGGTTTACCCAGGTTCAGGCCGTAAAGATGTGTAAAACCCTAGTCCTGCTCTCTGTTTCGATTATGATGTGGATGTATGAGTCTGTGCGTTATGCCAGATTCTGTCCTCTGGCACGGGAGTCCTTGCTCTCCTTATATATCATGGGGAGCAAGGTTACAAGTCGGAACTAGCCTATCTGGTACTAAGTTTACATACTTTACAAGTCTAAACTTTCCTATCTCAGCTAGGTCTTGTCCTCCTTGTCGGTCTTCGGGAATCTTGCCCGTTTTAGGCTGTCCGACCAGTCTGAGCCGATCGGTCTTAAAGCTTGATGGGCCGGCCTGGTGATAGCATGTCGGCCCAAACTAGTCCGTGAGGGTATATGGAGTTTATACCTCCACAGCTAGTCCCCGAGCATCATGGATCTTGAGGAAAAAAACACCGTCTTGCTTGGTTGAGTGAGAAAGGGTGGTCGGACACACGTTCGACATGTGGTCCGAGCAGGGCTGGAGGACCGTCTAATGCTTCCGACCACACTTTGCTTACACTTGGTTGACGTTTTTGGTTTTGACCAAAAGATTTATGATGCTCCCGAAAAGGAAAAAGAATTTTGAAAAGGGTCCCAAATGAGACGTGGGCCCACGTTAGTATGTGATGCCTGCCATCACATGTTATCTGTCGTGATTGGTTGTTGCCTTAGCTTAGTTTTGAACTAAACTTCTTTGTAAAGAGAAAGATTCAGGCCGAGTCATGCAAATGACGTGGGCCCACGTAGTCCCCGAGGTTGCTGTAAGATAGTATATGTTGCAGCAAGCTCTAAAAGAAGGGTCTAGCCCATGTCACCTCTCAGGTGACATGGGCCCACGTAGTCCCCGAGCCTGAGATGAGGTGGAACACGTTATGTCAGGGTCTAAAAAAGAAGACAAAACTGATCATCATATCGTGCTTTATGTGTTTCCGACCACTCTTTGAGTGAGACCGAGCAGCCAAATTTTATTTGGGCTGGTCGGTTGAACCATGCCATGACTTTGTCATGATTAAGTTAAGGCAGCTTTGCTACTTAACTCGGTCCCAGCGTGGGCTGTGAGACCATGGTTTTGAATCTAAACCCATGAAATAGCTTAGCTATTTGTGTGCCCGAGAATAACCGGTATCATTGGCCAAAAATCCCAGCTCATTTGTCGGATTGTGTGGGTTGAATTGTTGATGCTATACGTAACTTTGTTACGCGGGTTGGAACGCTTCTTCGAGTTGTTGCTTTGTAAAGAGAAAATTTGGTATGAGTGAATGTTTTGATGAGGTATGCTGAATCGTATTGATTTGATATAATCTATGACACGAAGTTGTATCAGGATGTATTATTTAAGAATGGTCTTGGTAATCGCCTCTCCTTAGAGTTAATCAGTCCTTAGGTGTGTAGATGACCTATAGTGAATAGCGCGTTGCCGAATCACTTAGGGCCCTATTTCCGTTGGAAGCGACCGCTGTCATCCCTGTGTTGTATAGCGTTGGAGCTATGAACACGTAGCGGGATTGATCAGAGACAGTGCATGCTGATTGTTTTCTGTTGGAGGGGTGACGTACTTGGCCATTTGGTACAAAGAAAAGAGGATGTTTTTAGCTTTGTAAATATGTGTCGAACGTACTTTGAAGTAGTTCGTGTAAAGAAATCTTTTGTGAAAAAAGATTGGTGAGGGCATGTATGTTAGGTTAGGAGAGCACTAATCTGTTTTTTGCTGTGAGCCACCGTCTTCCCGTGGTGGATTTTGATCATGCCTTTGTTCTTGAAAGAATGGCCATGTGGTGTGTAAGATTTTCTTATCATGCAGAAGGCTAAGTTATGCTTGTTATAGATTTAGAAGAAAAAATTGCCAGCAACACTAGTCTCTTTCTCATTCAAGAGCCGACCAGGCCTTAGGGATTAGATGATCCTAAACAAACAGCACCGTGCCGGAGTGTTTGGGGCCCTTTTCCTTTGGGAGCGACCGCTGGCGCACTCTGTGTTGTTTGAGCGTGGTGCTGTTAACACGTAGCGAGTGAGACCAGAGACGGTGCGTTCCTGGCTTGCTTCGTGTTTGAGAAAAAAGATTTGTGAAGAACTGGTTTTCCAAAGTGTGGTCTTTTGAAATGGATGGATAAATAAAATAGAAAATTTATTAGAGATGTTGGATACTTATCTTTCGTCCATCGTGTCACGTCGTGATCGCCTGTGGAGCGAAAGAATATTCGTTTGCTGATGCAACCGTACATCGCAACCGGCCATCACGTCCTTCTGGTGTGCACTTTTGGACTCCGATCGGGTCAATTGTTGCATGGCATCATCAACGCGAGCAAATTCACGGGCTATTCTGAACATCTCGTCGGTTGTAGTGGGTTGTCTTCTCAAAAGTTCTTTTCGTAGATCAATATTTCCAGGTTGTCGTAATCCCTGTACGAAAAGGGACACGACTTCGACTGCTGAAATGTCTGGAATTGTTATCCAGACTTCTGAGAAGCGTCATATGTAGTGACGTAGTGGTTCATTCGGGTAATCGACGATCTTTGCTAGATCGTACTTAGTGCCAGGCTGCTGGCATGTTATTCTGTAGTTCTCGATGAAGAGATGTCGCAGTTGAGGCCAGCTGTGAATCGACCCTTCTCGTTGTCGTAATAACCAATTATTCGGCCCACTGTCGAGTACGATAGGGAGGTAATTGGCCATGACGTGTTCATCCCCTCCTGCTGCTCGTACGGCTACTTCGTATAGGAGGATCCAATGCTCTGGGTCGACCTTGCCATCGTACGTTTTGATGTCTGGTATCCTGAAACTTTTGGGCCAGACTACCTCTCGTAGGGTAGCCGAATAAGGCTTTGGTCCTGAGGCATCCATGCGAGCTTGGTATCGGTTGTTGATGACTGCTCGGAGGTCATTGTCGTGATATTGTTCATCATGATGGTGATTGAAGGGTTGACCATAATCTCTCGTTGTCTCGTGGTTGATCTGTCTTCTATCATTGTGTCTCTCGGTGAAATCATTTGTGAGGAAAATTCCCACAACTCTCTCCATCGTCTTCGTAGTTGTTGTTGTTAGCACCTCCCTCTCTAGGGTCTGGGATTTGATTGCTGAAGAAACTACGCGGCCGGTGGCTTCTGAGAGATGCGGCTGGGCGCGCTTGTTCTCTCATATGGTTCACTTGAGCTTTAGCGGCTACTAGAAAATCAATCGCTTCCTCAATTTGGGGAGTTTGAGGAATGTTGGCCATCTTGAGGCGGTCAATAGCAACTGCCAGATTAGCACTTGGGGTTGTGTGAACTTGTCTTTCGTTTACAAGGTCGAAATCATCAGCAAGATTTCGCCGAAAACCCCTGCATCGTCCGACCATACGATCTTGGTCGGTAGCTGCCTGGATTGCGGCTTCGTTTTGCCTCCGTTGTTCCCAGGCTGCGTTTCGACCCTCTCGCTGTTGCCTTTGTTCATCGGTTTCCCCATTGATGGTGACCTCGTTGTCACTAACATGACATACTGCGTTCCCTAGGCTGGGAGGGAAAGATGGGAATTGCTGTAACTCTTGAGTGGATTTGGCCGGGTTGTGGATCTCTGACTGAATTTCCTCATGTTCCTCTGGTCGAAACACGGTGAGTTGTAGATCTGGAGTAGTGTCGATACGCTTGGTGCTGTTGTTTGCGGTTGTACCTCTTCTTCGTTGTCGAGTAGACCATCGTATGGGCGAGATCCCGAGAGTTCTAAGATATTGTAGTAATCGTCGAGTCTGGGCATGTCCGGAGTAACGTCATGTGTTTTCTCTGAGATTGGTCGTCCGTGACTTCTTCGAGGCGCACATGGTTGACGATATGTCCTGGGTGCGTCGAAGGCGTAGCCGATCATATCGGACGCGGATCGGGGATCCGGTTGTAGCCTTTGAGGTAATCTGCTAAAAGTTGGTGGTGAATAGGTCGGCGGTGTTTGGCAACCCGTATGGGAACGGTGATGCAACCCTTGGATCTAGGATCTTGCGATCCGATGATTTTTGTTGGGCGTTTTGTTGGCGCTTGGTCTTTGAAGGATAGTAGGTGATTCTTGCTTTGATTCAATCTGGATAGATCCAAAGCCGAGCAAAAACTCCATGAGCCTATCCTGTTGATCATGAGTTGCTTGAACAGATCGGCCCAATTTTCGTCGCGGTTGATTGGTGCCTAGAAGAAAAGGCGGGAGTTCTGATAACTCGAGCTTTGATGATGATGCCTCATACCGAGGAGGCAAAGGATTTGTACCTTCATTGCTTTGTGGAGCTAGGATCGAGGGCGGACCCTCGATGTATGAGGTGTATGGAGCGGTTGTCCAGGTTATCGTCCCAACGGTGAAGGTGAGGCCAGCTTCGAAAGTCATGGAAGCCGGGAAGGAAACCATCTTGATCGACGTGAAATCTCGGTGCGCACCCCCTACCTGGCGCGCCACTGTCGACGAAATATCGGCGATAGTCCGACTAGGGGTATGCCCTGACCGGTAATGGAATGGCGGAAGGCGCACGAGATTACGAGCAAGACGTAAACAGGGAGCAATCACATGAGGTTTACCCAGGTTCAGGCCGCAAAGATGCGTAAAACCCTAGTCCTCGCTCTCTTTCGATTATGATGTGGATGTATGAGTTTGTGCGTTATGCCGATTCGTCCTTCGGCACGGGGTCCTTGCTCTCCTTATATATCACGGGGAGCAAGGTTACAAGTCGGAACTAGCCTATCTTGTACTAAGTTTACATACTTTACAAGTCTAAACTTTCCTATCTCAGCTAGGTCTTGTCCTCCTTGTCGGTCTTCGGGAATCTTGCCCGTTTTAGGCTGTCCGACCAGTCTGAGCCTATCGGTCTTGAAGCTTGATGGGCCGGCCTGGTGATAGCATGTCAGCCCAAACTAGGCCATGAGGGTATATGGAGTTTATACCTCCACAAGGTCCCGGCGAGGGCGCGCGGCGGCCCTGGCTCCCTCCCTCCCCACGTCGGCCATGGAGCTCGCGGCGTCGTCATCCTCGTGCCCGCGGCGTCCTCGCTTCCTCTGCCCACCGGCCCGGTCCTATGGTGAGGCGAGCCCTCTCCCCCATAGCGGCAGTGGCGCGTGGCGGCGCGGAGGGGGCGGGCGTGGCTGCTCCTTCCCATCCTCCTCCATGGCGGGCGGACAGCGCCCAGCGGAGCTCGATGCGAGCGCTTGTTGACGGCATTTAGACCCTGTTTTCATCCCATGAAAGCCGTCAACATTAGTCACATCCTGGAGTTACACCCAGCAAACAAGTAGTTACATCCTGACCAGACCCTGGTCGGCCGACCAAGGGTTGGTGGGACCCACATGTCAGACCAGCTCCACCGACCTACTGGACCTTCTAGAAGATGCCATGTGTCAGCCCCAGGGCAAACCCCAGGTCGGCCGACCATGACATGTGGGCCCACTGAAGGTCGGTTGTCTCCCACCGACTTCCTGCATGACCTCCACGTGTCCTCTGCTGTCAAACGTCCATTCCAAGTTGGTTTGATCCAAGGGTGGAGAAGTGATGTCACGCGGATCGATGACGTGGCACTAGAGTAGGGGCTACTCCATCTCCCATAAAAATACCCCCCTAGAGCTTAGTTCAAAGCACAATGTATCATAGGAAGAGCTTCTCTTAGCTATAGTGTGAGAATAGAGGGAAGAGAGTGAGGAGTTCCAGCGGAGGAGTCCCGGCCTGTCCGGAGTCTTCTTCCAGGAGCGCCTCAGCGGATGCTTGTCTTCTAGTAAGTCTACTTTCTAGTTGTCTTTCATCCGAGTACTTTCAGTATTTACTTTCTGTCTTAGTTTATCGTAAGTATACATCCTTTCTGCTGGCACATTGCTCTCTCCTGAGCGAGCGTATGTTAGGCTCTTGAGTGAAGTTCTCTAAACCCTAGCTAAGTTTAGAGTAGTAGAAATAGTGTAGGCGTGGTGTCTAGACTAGATCTACCGGTGTGAACGTCTGGCTGCACCCAGGAACACCCAGAGTGAAGTGTGACTGCCTTCCATTGGGATCTTGGAGTTCTCCTGTGAGTGTTGTTAGGTTAGATTGTAGGTCTGCACTGGTGGCCGCTTCAGGCTATGTTATTTAACAACCTGTCTCACCCATTGGTCGCAGCAGAAGAGAGAGTTAGCTCTCACGTATCCTTAGGATAACTAGGTTAGAACCCAAATACTAGAATTACCTCTCTATCCCATCCTAAGCCCTTGATCATTGCCTGGCGGCATACCTTGGCCTAGTCAGCCCACTTCTCGTTCCCTGTGGAAAATATGATACCTGGAATACTCCCGGTGAAGTGCTACATTGACTACCCGTCCGCTTGCCACTTCTGGTGTCAACAAGCATTTCTGGCGCCGTTGCTGAGGAACGGTAGCTGGTTAGCTAGAGCCATAGTCATCAAATTATCCTTGCTAGATTAGAATCCTTTTTACCTATCCAATGGATCAAACAACCCTTTTTGATTATGCGGCTCCAACAGGCGCTGAGTTGGAGCCGCCTAGTTCTTCTCAGGCTATTTTGGCTGCCCGCTATGAACTTCGCCCGAGTCTCATAGCGATGGTTCAGGAGAATCCCTTTTCGGGAGAAGGAGATGAAAACCCTTACACCCACCTACGTGATTTCGAGCAACTTTGCTCGTGCATTCACATCCAAGGGATGAGACGAGTTACCCTTAAGTGGAAGCTTTTTCCGTTCTCTTTAATGGGAAAAGCTAGACGCTGGTACTCTCATTATGTAGGTAGTGTAGCCGGAGAGTGGGAGAAGCTACAAGCCAAATTTTGCCTTACCTATTTCCCTATCTCTCGTGTAGCCCATCTCCGCAGAGATATCCTAAGCTTCAAACAAGAAGAGAAGGAATCTCTAGGTGTGGCATGGACACGAATCATGGACTTGACGTCCTCTGGTCCAGACCTAGCCATACCCGAGCCAACACTAATGCAACGCTTTTATCTTGGCCTTAGGCAAAGTTCCGCACAATTCCTTGATCTAGCCTCGAAGGGAGCATTCCTTCATTTACCTATTAGTGAGGGTAAGGTAGTCCTAGCAACCATACTAGACAACACCCCCTACACTGATGATCATAGTGAAGCCCCTGAGGAAGACCAAACCCCTAGGGATGAAGCCTCGACAGCCAATACCACGACCCAAGCTGACGAGCCTAAACCACAAACACCTCCAGGGGAAGAAGTAATTCACCCCTTGGAATATCCCTTGAACATGGAGACAAACCTTTTTGCCGATTTTGGCAATGTCTCGAAACAACTCATGCAAAAGAAATCTAATAGAGATCCAAATAGACACATCTCTTCTCGCTTAGAGGCCTGTTACCTTAAGGCAACTGCCCAAGAGCTCATGTCTGTCATGAGCAGCGAAGGACTGACAGAATCAGAGGTGTCGTCTGATATCATCAGACTTCTATCCTGTTTCACAACCATTCCATGTACCATAGGTAGGATCTCTGTTGACTCTCTTTATGACCCAGCCGTAGGAGCAAATGTAATGTCTAAAACCTTAGCACTATCACTCCTTGGCGAGGAACCGTCAACTCCTAATGACAAATTCCTCAAGATACCGTCTGGGGAACTAGTCAAGAGTTGCGGTCTTGCACGAAACATACCAATCACCATTAACAAGGTAAATGTCCTCTTAAATTTCCACATCTTTGATATGGAGGACATCAACTTGTTAATTGGGTACCCGCTCCTCAGATTCCTGAATGGCTTTCAGAGCGGGTACGTTAGGGGTCAACTCGGGAAAAACACAAACCTTTTAGTCCCCTTTGTCGGTTCAGTCAATAACAAATTAGAACCACATCTCAAAATTGACCCAATAGAGGAGGTAATGGTGGCAGCTCATGTAGAGGCATCACAGCCTGATTTAGAAGAGGAGTCTGAGGATTGCATCAAGGAGCTAGAAGCAAACCCCGACCTAGACGAGCCCTTAGAGCTAGATGAATCCGAACCACAACCCAAACCCTCCATAGAACTTAAGCCACTTCCTTCTGGGCTTAAGTATGTCTTCCTTAATGGCGATAGAGACAAACCTATCATCATTAGTGATCAACTCTCAGAAGAAGAGACCACTAGACTCATAGCCATTCTAGAGAAGTATTGCTCTGTCTTAGGATATTCCCTCCAAGACCTTAAGGGGATTAGCCCCGCTCTTTGCACACATCGCATCCCAATAGAACCCGAAGCTATACCCTCGAGAGAGCCTCAGAGGAGGCTAAATAATGCGATGAGAGAAATAGTAAAGGAGGTCTTGAAGCTCTTGCACGCGGGCATAATCTACCCTGTTCCAAACAGTGAGTGGGTCAGCCCCGTACAAGTAGTACCTAAGAAAGGAGGAATGACGGTCGTTAAAAATGACAATAATGAACTTATCCCACAACGAACCGTCATGGGATGGAGGATGTGCATAGATTACCTAAAACTCAACAAGGCTATAAAGAAAGATCACTTTCCGTTACCATTCATCGATGAGATGCTGGAACAGTTGGCGAAACACTCTTTCTTTTATTTCCTTGACGGGTATTCAGGTTATCATCAAATCCCAATCCAACCCAACGACCAAAGTAAGACGACATTCACATGCCCTTACGGGACATATGCATATAGGCGCATGTCCTTTGGCCCATGCAATGCTCCCGCTTCCTTCCAAAGGTGCATGATGTTCATTTTCTCAGACATGATTGAAGAAATCATGGAAGTCTTCATGGACGACTTCTCCGTCTATGGCAAGACTTTTGACGGATGTCTTGAGAACCTAGAACGCGTCTTACAAAGATGCGCAGAAAAACACTTGATCCTAAACTGGGAAAAATGCCACTTTATGGTTAGGGAAGGGATAGTGTTAGGACATAGAGTGTCCGAGCATGGAATAGAGGTAGATAGAGCTAAGATAGAGGTCATAGAACAACTCCCACCTCCCACGAACGTTAGAGGAGTGCACAGTTTCCCTGGTCACACTGGCTTTTATAGAAGGTTTATACAAGATTTTTCGCAAATTGCTAGGCCTTTAACAAACCTGCTAGCTAAAGATGCACCCTTTAATTTTAATGATGGGTCCTTAGATGCATTTTACTACCTCAAGAAAGCACTTGTCTCTGCGCCAATCATACAACCCCCTGATTGGTCGCTTCCTTTTGAGATAATGTGTGATGCTAGTGATTATGCTGTAGGGGCTGTCGTAGGATAGACTAGAGATAAAAAGCATCATGCTATCTGTTATGCTAGTAAAACACTAACTGAAGCTCAGCTAAACTATGCAACCACTGAAAAAGAGCTGTTGGCCGTAGTGTTTGCTATAGACAAGTTTTGGTCTTACCTGGTAGGAGCAAAAGTGATCATTTACACCGATCACACTGCTCTAAAATATTTATTCACTAAGAAAGATGCTAAACCAAGATTAATAAGGTGGATCTTGCTACTCCAAGAATTTGACTTAGAAATAAAGGATAAAAAGGGAGTAGAAAACTCGGTCGCAGACCACCTTTCAAGGATGCAGGTTGAAGACAAACAGAGTCTGCCTATCAACGATTATCTTCGGGACGACACACTTCTCAAGGTGTCAGCTGCTCACCCTTGGTACGCAAACATCGTCAACTACATGGTCTCTGGCTATGTACCACCGGGGGTAGATAAGAAGAAGCTGATCAAGGAAAGCAAGGAACATCTATGGGACGACCCTTACATCTATAGGGTTTGCCAAGATGGGGTGCTGAGACGGTGTATTCCAACCGAAGAAGGCATCCAGATTATCAGTAAATGCCATGGGGATGAATATGGAGGCCATTATGGTGCATTCAGAACCCATGCCAAGATCTGGCAAAGTGGATTCTACTGGCCTACCATGTACGATGACACCGAGGACTTCATCAAAAGGTGTGAGAGGTGCCAATGACACAGGAATATCAATACCCGTGACGCCATGCCCCTCACAAACAACCTTCAAGTGGAGCTCTTTGATGTCTGGGGGATAGATTACATGGGTCCATTCCCACCATCACAAGGATATGAATACATACTGGTGGTAGTGGACTATGTATCTAAGTGGGTCGAAGCAATGCTGTGTAAGTCAGCAGACTCAAAGCATGCCAAGGCAATGTTTCATGACACCATCCTCCCAAGATTCGGCACCCCAAGGCTAGTCATCAGTGACGGAGATAGCCACTTCATTGACAAGAGATTTTGCGAGTTTCTGAAAGCAATGGGGATAAGGCACAATGTGGGTACACCATACCATCCCCAGACAAGCGGACAAGCGGAAACTTCGAACAAGCAAATTAAGAATATTCTGCAGAAGACTGTCAATGAGATGGGATCGGCATGGAAATACAGACTTTCTGATGCACTCTGGGCATACAGGACCGCATACAAGACTCCTATTGGTATGACTCCATACCAGCTTGTATACGAAAAGACATGCCACTTGCCTGTCGAGCTGGAGCATAGGGCACACTGGGCCATAAAGAGGTGGAATATGGATCTGCCCTCAGCCGGAAAACATCAGAAGATCTAAATCTCAGAGTTGCAGGAATGGAGAGAATGAGCTTATCACAATGCCAGAATTTACAAGGAGAAAACCAAAAGATGGCATGATAAGTGAATCAAGCAAAAAGAGTTCCATCCGGGGAACAAGGTACTCATGTTCAACTCCAGGGTCAAACTTTTTGGCCATGGAAAGTTAAGAAGCAAATGGGAAAGTCCGTACCTGGTGGTCCACACCGCGACGCATGGAGCTATGATGCTGCAGGACGACGACGGCAACGTCTCCAAGGTAAATGGCCATCGCCTTAAACTCTTTTATGAACATGATTCCATACAAGAAGAATTAGACATGATAGATTTTACCTTACATCCTAATCACTAAAATCCACATGTTTACTTCATTGACATGCTAGCTTTAACACTTTACATTTTTGAAACTGCATGCCAATTTGCTTGATTAGAAATAAGGGTAGTATAGGAATTTTTAGGAACACTTAAGCACTGGGAGCTAGTCCCTAGGGGCCAAGTGTGGGTCGACCGACCTGAGTTTGGCACCCACTCGGACCAAGGGTGGTGCAGCCAACCCAGCCTGGTCGACAAGACCCAACCAGGGTCCGGTCGACCGACGAGCATTTTCGCGATTTGAATACGTAGAAATGCTTGGAACGGCTAGGGGAGCCTATAGTTCAATTTTGAACTCAAATGGCGAAAATTCGCCGGTCGGCCGACCGGGTTTTTCGACGATTTGAACTCGGCGGAGGAGCAGGAACAGTGGAGAGACGTCCTCCAGGACGCTCCCTTTCGAATCCTTTCGAAAATCACCGAACCCTCCTCCTCAACCTTGTCTTTAAAAACCCCCTAGGACTCTCCTCTCTTCCCATTGCCTTCTAGCCCGAGTTCATCACCTCCATTGCCCACTTGAGCCATCCTTGATCACCCTCAACCTTGCCACGTCACCACCAATAAGAAACCATCAAATCATCCCTCGCCCAGATTCACCCATGCCTCCGTGATCACTCACTACGGACAAGGAACGCGCCATGGCAGTGCACGTGATGGAGGCAGAGCCTCTGGCCATGGTACCACCGACTGGAGGGCTGCTGGGGAAAAACCCCTGGTCGGCCGACCAACACTTTGGGTCGGCTGACCCAAGGCGTGGTCGCCCGACCACCCCCCAGCATCCTGCCCAGTCGGGACCCTCGTCGCACTCTCTGACTCCCAAGAGGACTCTCGGGAAATCCCCCGCGAGATCCACCACGCTAAGGCGACCCAGCACGGGTCAATTGGCATTGAATGACAAGTCACCTACAGGGGCTCTGTCGGTATTTCTTAACGCAAACAGAAAAGTCTGCAAGTGCACGGAAAGTACCGTTGTAGCACTTCACCCGGAAGTATTTAGGGTATCATATTTTCCACAAGGAACGGTGTGTAAGAAGTCTCCCAACTAGTTCTACCAAAGAGGTGAGATGGAGAGTAGCTTGGGTAGTGAGTTTTTCTATGGGAAGATCCTAAGTGAAGGTAACTTTGCCACGATAGACTTACTTCGGGCACCGGTTAACACTTGGTCTACCAAGCGTTGCCGGCCTACGGCTCTACGTCGAACCCGAACATGGGGGATTACGAGGGATGGACAGGGCTGTCACCACCTGCCGCCTACCACCTCAACCGTGGGGCACGAGGCAAATGAAGGTAGAATCTAGCCTAGACACCACGTCTATGCTATAACTACTACTCTAGCGTGAGCTCAAGGCTTACCCGTCTCCGGGGTCCTTCTACTAGAGTACTCGCCACAAGGACGAACGACGAAGCCGCAAGTATAAAGTGAACAAAGATAACTTACTTAAGAACTTAGAACCATAGGGTAAACATGAACTCTTACTCCAATTAGCAAGATGTCCGTCGAGGTACAAGTGTGGAGGATGCCGACAAGCCGGCACTCTAGCCACGCCCGACGTACAAGGCAAGGCAAGCCAAGTACAAGAGGTAGAGGAAGCCGGCACTCCGGGATTCCTTCTACTTCTCCTCACTCACTCCCTATACTAGTCTAGCTAGAAGCTAGTGTTGGAATGTGGCTTGCTCTCCTCTCTATTTCTCTTGTGTATGCTGCCCCTTGGCTGAATTCTGTCTTAAGAGGAGGGGGAATGGCCTCCTTTTATAGGTGGAGAAGAGGGGGCTCCTTGGAAATATGCCATCCCCACATGGAAAGGCCAAAACCGACCTCCATAGGCGGTTTCAAACCTTCCATACCAGAAACACCACCGTATTTGGCCTTGGGCTGACAGGACAAAATTGGGCCAGAACAGGGCCCAGCCAGGCGCACCCGCACCTGAGGCGCGCCCGCACCTGGTCCGGAGCCAAATTGGCCCAAATTTGACCCACGTGCTCTCCTCGGCCTCCTGAGTTGAACCATGCTGGTGCTTTGGTGAGTTGGGCTCATTTTGATGTAGTTCTACTTAGTTCTCCTTGCGTCTGGGCTCGGTTTGTCTGCGGTGGGCCCTTCTCTCCAGTTCCTCTTTGTTTTGCTTGGGCCCAAAATAAAAGGTATTTCATCATGGGTGTTGTTGTTCATGTCTTGGCCCTTTTTTGTGTGTATTTCAGTGATGTCCTGCAAAATAAGAAATCTGTGCCACACTGTGGAAATAGTTAGAGTAAGGCCCTATTCTAGGTGAAAATTAGTGTTGCCTAGGCTAATGTTGGCAGGGTTAGAATTGAGTTAAGGACCGCCAACAACTCCCCCACACTTAGCTCTTTGCTCGTCCTCGAGTAAAGGTTGAAGAACTAAGGTGGTTGTATTCTCCCAAGAGCTGACCTGTATACAGATTATTCCGAGCTTTTTCCTGCATTTGTGAACATTCATGGTGGCTACCAAGTTATCTTATAGCTATTGAAGGAGGAATAGCATGAAATCAAGTCAACTCACACTACCCATGCTTTGAGACTTGGGGTTTTAGAATTTTTGCAAAGATAGCCTTAGCTCCTCATGTGATCCTCTCAAGTCGCTCTTTTCAGGTGGCCAGTCCTATCCAGGTGTTCTTTGATCATCCTACTACTACAGGCTGATATGTGGAGTTTTGGGTATGGATGATGAACAGGTTCCAACGTCAAGCCAACTGGACTCATGAAGAGAAGGCCATATCCCTAGATGATGCAAGTGTAAGTGCAAGTGTAGAAATATTTATGGACTCCTGATCATGTTTCTCTCTTTATGAAGTAATATGCAAGAAGGTATGGACTCAAAGGATATCTCTAAAACTTGCTTTATTTCTTTCTTTTCCACTGCTCTTTTTTTCTCTCTTTTTTTCTTTCTTTTTTCTCTTTTTTTTTCTTTTTTTTATCTCAAGACCTTGGAGAAAAAAGAACTCTTTTTGTATGAATTTTCTCGACGACAGTCCATACTCTTCTTGAATGAATGATGAAGAGAGATGCATGACTTGTTGACAGGAGTATTTTGGTGAAAGAGGGATAAGATGTGGAAAAAATATGCTCAATTCTCAGTGTAAGAAATGAGCGTGTTGGTGGAATGGTGGGTGCATATGGTGCGCGACTTTCAATGTGAGAGTCGGCAAATTTATTTGGCGGGTGAATGCCGTGCGCGGCTCTCAGTGTGAGAGTCGGCATGTTTATTTGGTGGGTGAATGCAATGATCTTGGGGATAAGGCCATCTCTAGCAAGAATCTCAAGACTTGACATCGCTAAAAGTGGCTAAACATGTTTTGCACAAGTGTAAGCGTAGATATTTGGCTCTGGTAGGACATAGCACTTATCACATGAGGAGCATTTGCTAAAAAGTTTTGAATTTTTGCATAAAAATACCCAAGTCCATTGCACAAGTTGGTAAGTATCATATCATTCTACTATATCTCACCCGCCAATAACTTAGATAAAGCATAGGGTCCCTATGGCACAAGTTGTTCACATAATTAGGATAAGCAAGGAATAAAAAGTATGCAACCATTCTCAATTGGTGAAAATAGGAGATGGAGTTTGCAACATTTTTAGTTTTATAAATTTTATTTTCAGCAATAAAGAGAATTGGCGGGAGTGAGAGGTTGCACAAACCATATTTTTCATCGTGTCGAAGAAATTTTTGTGCACCAAGGAGCGTGGTGCCTCCCCACACTTGTTTTTGTACCTGTTTTTTTATTTTATAGAAAGAGAGAATACAAAAACAAGTGTAGAAATTCTAACAAAATTGTGAAATAATTATTTTGATTTTCTAAATTTGTCAAAGCTAATTAATTTTATCGCATCAATTATTTCATTAGAATTATACGAAGGCTCAAAGAAAACTTTTAAGCGTTGACCATTTACCTTGAAAGTATTACCTTTGTCATCTTGAATAGTTATAGCACCATGTGATGATGTGCTGACGACGGTGTATGGTCCTTTCCATTTGCTCCGAAATTTTCCTTCACCGAAGAGCTTGACCTTGGAGTTGAATAGTAGGACTTTGTCTCCCTCTTTGAACTCTTTTTGCTTGATTCGGTGATCGTGCCATCTTTTGGTTCTTTCTTTGTAAAGCTTGGCACTATGATAAGCCTTCTCTCTCTGCTCTTCTTGCTCAGAAACTTGCTTCTGCCTATTTCTGCTAGCTAGTATTTCATCCATGTTCCAGGCTCTTTGCGCCCGTGAGGCTCTATGTTCTAGTTCGGCGGTAAATGGCAACTTTTCCCATAAACGAGCTGGTATGGTGACATGCCGATGGGGGTTTTGTAAGCTGTCCTATATGCCCAAAGTGCATCGGTAGCTTATCTTTCCAACCCTTTCCCATCTCATTGACCATTTTCTCGGGATGTTCTTGATTTGCTGGTTTGACGTCTCGGCCTGGCCACTTGTTTGAGGATGATAGGGTGTGGCTATGTTGTGCTTTGATCCAAGCTCCTTCAAAAAGCTACGGAAGGTCTTATAAATGAAGTGAGACCCTCCGTCACTTATGACCATTTTAGGTGTTCTGAAGCGAGGGAAGATCACTTCATGGAACATCCTTCTTGCATGCTTGGCATTGGCAGCTCTGCATGGTAATACCTCCACCCATTTGGATACATAGTCAACGGCCACCAGGATGTACTTGCTATCATGGGACTTTGGGAATGGTCCCATGAAGTCAATGCCCCAAACATCAAATATCTCTATTTGAAGATTGTAGTGAAGGGGCATTGCATTGCGGCGATGATGTTGCCTACCGGTGACATTTTCGACACCTTCGATGAACTCTTTGGTGTCTTCGTACATCGTTGGCCAGAAGAAACCACACTGCCAGATTTTGGCTTGTGTGCGGAATACTCCATAGTGGCCTCCGTACAGTGCTGCATGGCATTTTTCTATGATTTTCATCCCTTCTACCGTTGGTACACACCTCCTCAGCAGTCCATCAGAACACACCCTGTACAGGTATGGGTCATCCCAAAGGTGACATCTGCTCTCAGCTTGGAGCTTCTTCCTGCTCTCCCCTGGTGGTACATGACCTGTAACCATGAAGTTCACGATGTTTGCGTACCATGGGTTGGCATCTGTCACCTTCAGCAGCATGTCGTCATGTCGGAAGTCGTTTCTTTCCTGCAGGTTAGCGACTTGCATACACGACAAAGGATTTGCAATGATATCTTCTTGAGAGTGTTAAATGCTTTCAAGCACTCATCGGTAAACTTGAAAGGAACATCCTTAGCCAATAAGTTCGTGAGGGGTCTAGAGATTTGTGAAAAATCTTTGATAAATCTTCTATAAAACCCCGCATGACCTAAGAAGCTGTGAATTCCTTTCATGTTTACCGGGGGAGGTATTTGCTCGATAACCTCTATTTTAGCCTTATCTTCCTCGATTCCCCTCTCGGACACTAAGTGCCCCAGGACAATGCCCTCACGGATCATGAAATGGCACTTTTCCCAATTAAGTACCAGATCCTTGTCGTGACACCTTTGCAAGACCCTGTCTAAATTTTTAAGGCAATGATCGAAAGTTTTTCCATAGACGGTGAAATCGTCCATGAAAACTTCCATGATCTCCTTGATCATGTCTGAAAAGATAGACATCATGCGCCGTTGAAATGACGCAGGTGCGTTACACAGCCCGAACGACATTCTACGGTACGCGTACGTTCCGTAGGGGCATGTGAAGGTCGTTTTGCTTTGATCATCCGGGTGGATGGGAATCTGATGATATCCCGAGTACCCATCAAGAAAACAAAAGGAGTATTTCGCTAACCGCTCCATCATTTCATCATGAAGGGGAGCAGAAAGTGATCCTTCCTTGTTGCCTTGTTAAGTTTCCGGTAATCAATACACATTCGCCATCCAAAGACGTACGTTGAGGTATAAGCTCATTTTTAGCGTTTTCAACGACCGTCATTCCTCCTTTTTGGGAACCACTTGGACCGGGCTAACCCGACCTTTGTGTGGTACGGGATAGATTATCCCGGCGTGAAAAAGTTTCAGGACTTCCTTTTTCACGACTTCCCGCATCGCATTGTTCGGCCTACGCTGAGGCTCCCGAGTAGGTGTGCTAGTCGGTTCTACAGGAATGCGATGGGTACAAAGTGTTGGGCTTTTCCCCTTAAGATCATCCAAACGGTACCCAAAGACTGGCCTATGTTTTTCTAGAACCACGATGAGTTTGGCTGTCTCCACGTCACTAAGTTTATCACTTATTATGACAGGAGTTTGTGTGTCGCTTGTTCAAGAAAACAAACCGCAATCCTTCGGGTAGGGGTTTAAGCTCAACTTGGAGGTCTAGGCGGTTTCTCCCTATGGGAAGGTCAACGGTCTCCCCAAATTCGTCTTCTTCTTCTATGAAGAATTTGGCATCTTTATCTAGGGACAACTCGGATGACTCAAACATCTCAACCGCCATGACTTTCATGGGCACACTAGGGGAGGCTCGGCCACCGAGTTCTGGCTCGAGTGACTTGAATCGAATGATTCTCTCCCTAGTTTTAAGTCGATTTCCCCGTTTTTTTTGATGGATTATAAAAATTTTCTCCAGGGGGTGCCCAATTAGTATGTCGAAATCCTGGATGTCAAAGATGTGAAAGTCTAGGGCCATTTCGACATTATCATGATGCACTGTTATGTTGTGCACAATCCCACATCCTTCTAAGCTGGATCGTGGGGCAATTCGAGAGATTTGTTTGTCGAGCAAGGGGTTTATCACCTAAATAGGTCAGCATGAAAGATAGTGACATGATATTTGCTCCGACAAGAGGGCTATAAAACCACCATGTTCCTAAAGTGTTGGCATTGGATGGTAAAGGAAGGGGTGCGAATCTGAATTTCTTCAGAAGAAAGCTCCGCTTCTTCTACCCATTCACTGCTCAGGATAGAAGTCAACTCCCTAATGGATTCCTTAAGGAATGCTTTGTCTAGGGGATCACAAGGAGTGATATGAACTGGTGGTCTATTTTCTCGTGAATACCTCGAGGTGTTCCCAAAATCTTCTAATTCATCCTCGAAGTATGGATCTTCTGAAGGTTGAAAACCTTCGCTCAAAGATTTCGGTTCGGGTGAGGGTCTCCGAATGGGAGCTATGGATTCGACCTTGGCCGAAGAGACTTCCTCATGTTTTGGCTCTGGCTCTACACGGAGAGGTTCTAGTGGAGGAGCGTTCTCTAAGATGCGATCTAAAATAGCTTCTCCTTCTGCTACGGTTTTATGTTGAAATGAACCTCCGACGGCAGTATCTAGCTGTAGGGCAGACTCCTTGCTAAGACCTAACCAAAAGTGTTGTAACAACACATGGTTTGGTATAGACAAGTTTGGGCCAGTACGGGTTAGGTTTAACAATCTGTCCCAGGCTGCACCTAACGTTTCCTTCTCTTTTTGTTGGAAGTTGAGGATCTCTTGACGCAAGGAAGCGATTCGAGGTATAGGGAAGAAAGTGAGACAAAAATTGTTCCTCAATTCTTCCCAATCTCCGTTTACCTTCCCTACGTTATGGGTGTACCATTGTTTCGCCCCCTCATCAAGAGAGAAAGGAAACAACTTCCACCGCAAAGTATCATATGACATGCCTGCAATGGTTAGGCATGCATAGAGCTGCTCAAACTCCCATAAATGGTGATATGGGTTTTCATCATCAAACCCCAAGAAGGTTTGTGCTCGAACCAAGGCTATAAAGAAAGGGCGGAGTTCATAGCTAGAAGCTGTGATTGGCTTCGATGATTTTGGTGGTTCTAAGAACTCGCCCTTTGGAGCACCAAGTTGGTAGATAGATTTTGCTCCATTGAAAAGGTTGTTTTTTTAAATAAAATAAAAATCAAGGAAAGGATACACGGGACGAACTAGGTTCGAAGATAATTACGACAACCGTTCCCCGGCAACGGCGCCAGAAATGCTTGTTGGTATTTCTTAACGCAAACGAAAAAGTCCGCAAGCGCACGAAAGTTGTTGTAGCACTTTACCCGGAAGTATTCAGGGTATCGTATTTTCCACAAGGAACGGTGTGTAAGAAGTGTTGTTTCGGCCCTTTGGGGTTGCACCCCCTGAAGGACCAAAACAGGAGATGATGGAAATGTAGAACTATAATACGAAATGAACAACACGAACCTTATATTCCTCTTGCTCCGGCTAAAACGCACGGAGGCCAGAAGTCCCTTACAACGTCCCCTGAGGGGTCTATTTATAGGAAGTCGTGTTACATTTTGTACAAGAATGCCCCCGGCAACCCTAATTTCAACGTACGGAGCAGCCGACACGGGCGGACAAGTAAATAGCCAATGGGCCCACGTTTGCCGGTTAACCACCGACCAGGACATATCCGGCTCTTCCTTCCAGCCGCCGCGCCGAATGCGTCCGGACTCGCCCTAATGCGCGCCTTCTCGCGCTATCGGGGGTTTCCTCCAGCGCTCGTCGACGCCGAATGCGCACGTGCTCGCGCATTCGGCGACACCGATGCGCATCTTCCCGCTTATCGGGGCTTTCCGTACCGGGGTCGATGTCGACGCCGACGCGCGCCCTCGCGCTATCGGTGTGTCCGCCTGGTGCCCGCTGGCGCCGAATGCGCGTCCTCCAGCGCAATCGGGATTTACCGTCCCGGCGCCCGGCGATGCCGAATGCGCGCCTGCTCGCGCTATCGGGGTTTCTGCCCGCGCCCGGCGATGCCGAATGCGCGCCTGCTCGCGCTATTGGGGTTTCCGCCTGCGTTGACGCCGGATGCGCGTCTTCCCGCGCTATCGCCCGTTCCTGCGCACATTAAACACATGAGGCGCACACAATTAGGGGGGACAGGGTGGCCAATTCCACTCCTGCCCCTAACAGTAGCCCTCCGGCCTTGTCCGGAAGGGCAGTCCCTTCCGGGCAAAGACGAAAAAGTTCTGGTAAATCGAATGTGTCCGCGCCGAATGTGCCAGCGCCGCCCCCTAGGATGAGGAGACACAACAAAAACCTTTTTTTTTGGCGCGAACGGGCGCCTCGATTCGCGTGAACCGACGCGTCGGCTCCCCCACGGCCGCCCCCTGCCTATAAAAGGCAGAGGCGCGTGAGGGGGCGAGCACTTAGCTCTTGCGCGCCTGCCCCTGACGCATTCGAGGATCGCTTTCGGTCTCCGCATCCGGACTCTTCTTCCTCATTCGGTAAGGCATTTGCACTTTCGTTTCTTTTGCGCTCTTTATGCTTTCTGGGCTGGGAGAGGTGGATCTAGGTAAGGTACAAATGCCACTATCGGCCTTATTGAACACGATTTCGTTTTTCTTCATAGCTCGGAAGCCAGGGCACCCTATCGGAGCGATCGCCTATGTCCGAAAGCTCCTCGTCAGGGGATTCGGCCAGAACAGCCCACGACTCCGCATCCGGGCTCTCCGCTTTTTGCGCTGAACTGGCAGCCCAACTTAGCCAGTCCGAATCGGAAAGAATGCCACGTGAATCTGGGGCCAGCCTGGGAGAGCCTGAGATGGTTGAACCTATTCGCGCCATAGCACCCACGATGGTGGCACCTGCGGCTGGCATGTCCGCTGAAGAAACTATTAGCGGCCAAGGGAGCGCCGGAGCGGCGGGTGAAGAATATGCCGAATCTGCGGAATATGATGGGGCAGAGGGGAGCACAGCATCCGCCGGACCGGATGGGGGTGAAGCTGGCGAATCTGGCCCGGCCTGAAGGAGTCGGCGGGTCAGAATAGAGGGGCACACCGGCATCATATGCTGATCTAAAGTTGACGAGGAGCGACTTGACTCGTATCAACGCAGCGGCCTACTGAGCGCCTTTGAGCGCGAAAGGAGCCGAGCCCCGGGGGACGAGGTTACCCCAAAACCGAGACCAAATGAGGCAGTTGTGTTCTGCGACTTCTTCATCGCCGGGTTGAGGTTTCCCGTGGTTCCATTTTTTGGAGCCATTCTGCAAAAATACCGCCTGCAGATCCATCATCTCACCCCGAATGCCATCGCCCGGCTCAGTATATACGCCATGGCCACGAAGATGATGGGCCAGGAGCCAAGTGTTGCCCATTTCGTAAAGCTCCATTGCACCCACTTCCACTCGAAAGTGGGGAAGGTTGATGGGTGGCCCAATATTCGCGCCGAGTATGGGTCTTACAATTTAGTGCCGGCTCCAGGGCAAGAGCAGAACTGCTTGGTGCCCACCTTCAAAGAGAAGTGGGAAGATTGGAACAAGTTTTGGTTTTACATTCGGGTTGCCTCGGACGAAGAGATAGAAGCTGCCCAGAGAGTAAGGCGTCGCCGGGCAAACCCGTTGGTGTCCTTGATGGCCGTGATGATCGGCGAGAAACATCCGCCTCACGACGCTTTCAGCCCGGCAGATCACGCGGCCGTGGAAGCGTACTCTCTTACCGCCAGCCGGCAAACTAGCCGTGACTTGGCAGAAGAAATGATAGCCATCGACGAATGGCCTCTATGCGAAAATGTGAAATTCGAGCATATTCGGGACATCGATGGCTATCGAGGTCCCGATTATCTTCTCGAGCGCCGGATCACTTTGACTCGACGCCGCGTACACAGGCTTATTTGGAGAAGAAGGCTGTCCGGTTGTGTGGGCCATATGGAGAAAGGGAGCACAAGAAGAAAATGCTTCGACTTGGAAATTCTCCTAGGAAAAACCGCGTTCTAGACTGCATGGGTATCCGTTATTCGGAAAGGCCGGCCCCGGCTCCGAAAGCGCCCAAGGCACAAAGCAGCGGTGATGTCAACGAGCCGGAAGATGGCGCTCGGCGCGGACCGGAATCGGGAGCGCCCAGATCGGCCCCCGCACAGCACCATGGTCCTTCTGCGCCGATTCGGGCTGCCAGCACCGTTGCCGCCGAGAAACGAAAGCGCGCAAGGCAAAGCCGGGAACGCTCGGAACCGGAGGCTCGCGATGTTCAAGTATGCCGCGAAATGGCCGGACGATTGTGGACCAAACCTCTGAAAAGCAGCTCTAAATTCTCATTGGACTTCTTGGGGGTCCCGGAACCTTTGCATGCCGAAATGGTAGATCCGGATACGCGTTGTGCATTAGGGCGTAGCCGTTGACATCCCGGGCGTCATGAACTAATGTGACATTTTCGTCCTTATGTTTTGCAGGGCGATACTGGCGGTTCTAGCTCGATGGCCGGAACACGCAAGAAGATTGCTCACCCATGCCGCTTACCTCCGAAAGCGCACCCAACGCTGAGTTCCCTGGGCGTCAGCTTAAAGAGGCCGGCAGACGCCTCCGGGGGCGCTCTCGCTATGACGAAAAGACCCAAGGCCACGGGTGTGCCTGCGGCCGGTGCTGCGCCTGCTCCAATGTCGCCGCCTCCTCCCGTGGAAGCATCCCGGTCCGTTTCGGACCAGTCACCGAATCAGGCAAGGAGACCTGGTAAGTCCCGATTCCACCGCGAGCTCAGTCGCATGACCCCTGAAACCGCAGCGTGTGCTCTATTTGGACATGGCAGGCTCTCCTTAGAGCGAGCCCCAGACGAATGCGACCACATGCGCGTGTATTCGGGGTGCTCATCTCCCGAAGACACGAGCCCGGGCCGTGAACGGACTTACCAACTTGCTCGTGCTCTAGGGGCGGCCGGACGCTCGCCTAATCGTGCGGGGGTGGACCCGCGCAAGCGGTGTGTCTTTGTCGGGCGCGGCGGGTGTCGCTTTCGCGGACTAGTGCAGCACCTCCTTTAGTGCCACCACCACCGAAAGGGATCTGGCCAAGGTGGATCGCCTGGAGCTCCTCTAGGCTATCAACGCGATTTCTGTAAGTTGTCGACCCCGAATGACCGAAGTCTTTTCCTATTCGGGTTGTTTACATTCTTACTCTTTTTTCTTCGCGCAGCAATCTGTTATAAGTGCTGCGCTCGCCAAGCAAGATTGCGCCGCGGTCGCTTTCGTTGAGTCTAAACTCACCGAAAGCGAGGGCGAGGTGCGCAGGCTGAAGGAGAAGCTGGCACAAGCGCGCACCGAGCTGAACAGGGAGAAAGCGGCGCGCGAGGAGGCCGAAGCGGACGCCCGGACCGCCAGGACCGAAAGGAACACCCAGAACCAGCTGCAGCGGTCCGCCCGTCGCCAACAGCTCGACGAACTTAACCAGGCCGCTACCATCTTCGCGCTCCTGGTGGCTGGGGTTGGCGAGGAGGTGGTGGTGCCCGCTATCGGGGAGGATACCTCGGTGTTCAATTTCGCCAGGTTCCTCCGGACCGGGCTCGCCGCCTTGGAGGGCCAAATGGAGCTCGGACGCCGTTGGGCCGCCCTTGAAACCACCCGTGCGCTGTGCAAGGCGCTGAAGGACGCAGGCTGTCCACACGCGGCCGCACTTCCGGCTCCCGATGACGTGGACCGCTTCTGGGTCCTGGATGGGGACGCACACGAGGCCGCCGTGAAGTTCTTCAGCGGCTTCTGGAACGGTGGCGGTCGCAATCTCAGCTTGCTGCGAGCGGCACTAAGCGTGGCGGAGGTAAAAACTGCCGAATGGCGTTTGTCGCTTTTGGTGGGTTTGGTTAGGAATCTTTTAGCTAACTCGACCAATTTCGTGCTTCTTTCTTTTAGGGAGATGAGGCGGAGGAGGCCATTATCCGTGACCGGGTCGTGGCCTACATTCAGGGTAGGGACGAGCGCGAGGCGGCCACGGCGGGCGACACGCCGTCTTCCAGTGTGCTGCGGTCTCCGGAGATGGCCCTTGCGCCCGAAGGTGCCGCACAAGGCGATCAATCGGGTGCCATGAACCCTGATGTATCCTGCAGCCGAAACTGCGGCTAACTCTTGATGTATCCCTTGTAAAAACTTAGCTTGGTCGTGTTTGGCCCTGCGTGGCCGTGTTTGTGGCCCTGCGTGGCCGGGGTTCGGGAAACCCTAGAACTACTTGAACATATTTTGCGGCACCGGAACCGAATGCGTTCATAGTATAACTATCTAATTGTTTTCCGGCGCGATTGTGTTACCGCTTTCAACGCCGGATCTGCGAATGCAGCCTAGGATGATTTTGTTGAGCGCACTACCATTGTGTGAAATGCCGCGCCCCCCTTCGTTCAAGCGGCCGCGAGCGCATTCGGGAAAATTCCTCATTAAGCCCCCCGGCGTTATGTAGAGACTTAGAGCGCCCCCCGAATTTGAGCGGTTGAGGGCGCATTCGCGAATTTTTGAGTTAAGCCCTCCAGCGTTGCATGGAGTCTTAGAGCGCCGCCCCGAATTTGAGCGGTTGAGGGCGCATTCGCGATTTTTTGAGTTAAGCCCTCCAGGCGTTGCATGGAGTCTTAGAGCGCCGCCCCGAATTTGAGCGGTGGAGGGCGGATTCGCGAATTTTTGAGTTAAGCCCTCCGGCGTTGCATGGAGTCTTAGAGCGCCGCCCCGAATTTGGGCGGTGGAGGGGGCGGATCGCGAATTTTTGAGTTAAGCCCTCCGGCGTTGCATGGAGTCTTAGAGCGCCGTCCCCCCAAATTTGAGCGGTGGAGGGCGGATTCGCGAATTTTTGAGTTAAGCCCTCCGGCGTTGCATGGAGTCTTAGAGCGCCCCCCGCGAATTTGAGGGGTGGAGGGCGCATTCGGGAATTTTTGAGTTGAGCCCTCCAGCATTTGTTTTCACTTGGAGTTTGTCGTGGTTGTTACAAAGTGCATATGCGCTCTGCACAGCCACTGAATGGAACTCTGTATGGCCTCTTTGGCGGAAACTGGATGAGTCCTATCTCGAAGTGGTGGAAGCCAGCTTCCAACGCCCGAATGTGCACGCCTGTGCCCTTTCTCGTCTGTGGGCGGGTAGAGCGCTAGTCCACATTCGTTGACTAGCTCCCATCCCTTATGCTTGCCCCACGCTTGCAGTGGGCTGCGTTCCCGAATATGGACTAGTCGCCGTGCAGGAGCTGGAGCTTGCAGTCACTCTTGGGAATAGGAAGGCGCGCGATTCTGCGCATCTCTGCTATTGCGCGCTTGCTGCTTTTGCTTAGGTAGTCATTTTGACCCCGGCTGCGCCTAACTGCTCCACGCTCACAACTGAAATGGGAGGACTAGTACTGACTCCCTTCCTGACTCCCCCCGAATTGATCCTGGCTGTGCCCATTTGCTCAGCGCTCACAACTGAAACGGGAGGACGAGTGCTGGCTCGTTTCCTGACTCCTCTCATTTCTACTAACCTTAACTTTGGAGCGGGGTGAGTTTGTTTCTGACCGACATGGCTTTGCATTGTGGGGGATGTTATGCATATATAATGCTATTTGGATCATAATGCCATGAAACACTTTTTATGTTATAACACCGCCGTACATTTGTTAGGTGAGTCATAAATTTTGCCCGTCTTAGAGGCTGAGTGGCTAGATTATATAATCTGGTCCAAGCTCTTGGTTTTTATCATGGTTGCAAAGACCTTGATTTTTGTTTTACCCCCCGCATATCCCGCTAATGTCTTGCTGGAATGGGAGGTTTTGGGATTTGTGATGTCGTCAGACCAAATGCCGCATTCGCTACCCAGTCCTCACTGACCGCATTGGGTGTACACTTTCGGACCATTAGCCTGTTTTGTATGCCACATTTGGGTGGAGCACGCTCGATAATGGTGCAGTACAGCGCTCCTTTCGAGAGTCCGAGGGATTCTAGTCGCGCACATTCTCGAGGCATTGCTCGATATAGAGGGTGTGTTGTTCTTGATTGTGATATTAAACATCACAAGCATCTTTGGTGTAATTATACCGCCAGAATATGATGAATAAGAAGTTTGATCTTGCGGATGAAAATTGCTTGTTTGTAACTTTGCGTTATCATTACCTTCGGGTCTTTGTCCCCGAGGCTCCTTTCACCTGAGGCATTGTTTGCACTCATTCGGCTTCTTGCCGATTTCGCGATACTTCAGCGTTTTTGCCGAGTTCGCCTGCAGCGTTTTGTTTCGCGCATTTGGGTTGTTTTGGTGCGCTGTGTGCACTCATTCGGCTTCTTGCCGATTTCGCGATACTTCAACGTTTTTGCCGAGTTCGCCTGCAGCGTTTTGTTTCGCGCATTTGGGTTGTTTGGCGCATTCGCGATGCTTTAGCTTTTTGCTGAGTTTACTAGCCGTTTTTGGCTTTTGGTTGCTTGCAACGACAAAAACTTCTCCGAATAAATTCGATGACACATATGGCACTGTCTTTTTCGGATCGGAGAAAACGTTACACATCCACACTTTAGGGGAAACGTGAATTGAAAAGTATTAAATAGGGGTACATAGGGACGCCTCATTAAAAAACCTCACGCCTCCGAAAAGGCTTCCCCTGTGAGGAAAAAGAGCGCGCCCCCCGAATTGTGTTCCTTAGAATTAAGAAAAGAAAATTACAACCCCTGTGGGGCAATTTCATGGGTAAAAACGGCGCAGGTTGTCGGCGTTCCAGGTGTGGCTGGACTCTGTGCCGTCCTCCTTCACCAGTGTGTGGACTCCTTCTTTTACCATTCTGGCGACGATGTACGGCCCGTACCACGGCGATTGCAATTTGCCCTGCTTGTCAGGTTGCCGAATAAGGACCATATCTCCTGGGTTGATGACCTGCCTCAGCACTTTTTTATCTCTCCAAGTCTTTGTTTCCTGATGGTATCTATCGAGGTTTTCCGCCACCTGTAGCCTTAGCGAATCAGCCGTTTCGAGCTGAGTGTATCATTGTTCTGGGGTAGTGGCCATGATCTCAGTCCGAAAAGATCCCAGCCGAACCTCTTCTGGGTTAATGGCTTCTTCCCCGAAGAGGAGTCTGAAAGGCGTGAAACCGGTTGCGCGCGATTTGGATATATTGTGCCCCCAAACCGTGGCTGTTAACTCCTGAGCCCATCTACCTTTCTTCTCGGTGTTTTTGAGGGTCTTTGATATGGTAGTGAATATGTCACCATTGACTCGTTCTCTTGCGCCATTCGATTCTCGAGTGATTCACTTTGAAGCAAACGTCGATTGATCCCGTGTCTTCCTGAGAATGTTACGAACTCCGTGCTTTGTCGAACTGCTTCCCGTTGTCCACTGTTATGTATGATGGAACCCCGAATCTGCAGATGATTCTCTGCCACACAAAGTTGACTAAAGTGCCAGATGATATTGTCGCCAACGCCTTAGCTTCAACCCATTTGGTGAAGTATTCCAGTGCCATGGCAGTGAATTTCAGATTTCCTGGCGCCGGCGGAAGCGGTCCGACTATGTCAATGCCCCATCTCTGGAGCGGCCAAGTTGGGCATATTGGGGAGGTTAGATTTGCTGGGGCCCTCTGGTATTTTGCGAACTTCTGGCAGCCCTGGCACGATTTCACTAATCGCTTGGCGTCCTCGATAGCGGTTGGCCAATAAAAGCCTTGTCTCATTGCTCTGTGAGCGATTTCATGTGGACCTCTGTGGGCCCCGCAAGTGCTCGAATGTATATCGTGCAAAAGCTGGACCCCCTCGTTCCGGCTGATGCACTTTAGCAGCGGCGCTACGACCCCCTCCTTGTACGATTCTCTCCGATTATGGAGTATTGCTTGGTTCTCGGACTCCATCCTTTGTTCTTCTTCTCGTCTCCGGGCTCATAAGTTCCGAAATGAATGCCCATATCGGTGCTCTCCGGTCGTCACTCGCGATAGCGTGGTTCTTGTCGGTCGCTCTTCCTCCATCTGCACCGCTGCGGCTGTCAAGACTTGGTAGAAGACATCGGCGGGCAAGGGAGTGTTTTGGGCTGCAGCTTTTGCTAGCGCATCGGCCTCTGCGTTATCCGCCCTTGGGATGTATTGCAAAGTGAAACCAAGGAAAAATTTCTCCATTCGCCGAACGGCTTCCAGATACCTTGCCAGAGCCGGTTCCTTCGCTGTGTATTCTTTCCGAATGTGGCCCACAATTACTTGCGAATCAGACTTGATGACGCATCTGCGGACTCCTAGTGCACGGAGTTTTCTGAGACCCAGCAGAACTGCCTCATATTCGGCTGTGTTGTTGGTGGTGCGATACTGTAATCTCGCGGCATATCGCAGCTTTGGGCCTGTTGGAGGTGTCAATACCGCGGATATGCCTGCTCCAGCTGAGCACCACGCTCCATCCGTGTGCACTTGTCCATTACGGTTCCTCGAAGGCGAGAGTAGTGTTATCCCCACAAGGGGTCCAATCTGCGATGAAGTCCGCAATGACCTGCGATTTGATAGCCGATCTGTGCTCGAAGTCAATGACATATTCATTCAGCTCAGCCGCCCACTTGCCTATCCGCCCTACCGCCTCTGTGTTTCTGAATAGGGCGTCTAAGGGCTGAGCAGACAAGATTCGAATGTGGTGAGCCTGAAAATAGTGCTTGAGCTTCCGCGACGCCATGACCACCGCATACGCAATTTTCTCCAGCTCGGAATTGTTTGCCTTCGCTGATGTCAACGCTTCTGATACAAAGTAGATTGGGAACTGCTGTAACTTCCCCTCGTTCTCTTTTTCTTCCACCAGGACCGCGCTCACCGTGGCGTGGGATGCTGCTACATACAATAGCAAGACCGCATCTGGTGATGGGCTTGATAATGTTGTGGCCTATGACAGGTAAGCTTTTAGGTCATCGAATGCTTGCTGCTGATCCGGGCCCCATCCGAAACCTTCTGAATTTTTCAGGATGCGGAAAAACGGAAGTCCCCGTTCCGCGCTTCTGGATATGAACCTTCCTAGAGCGGCGATCCTGCCAGTGAGCTTCTGCACCTGCTTCTTGGTCTCGGGTGGTCTCATATTTACAATAGCAGCAATCTTGTCTGGGTTAGCTTCTATGCCTCTGGCGGACACCAGACATCCCAACATCTTGCCCTTGCTAACCCCGAATATGCATTTTTCCGGGTTTAGCTTCAGTCCGCTTGCTCGAAGGTTCACAAAAGTTTCCCTTAGATCCTCGATGTGTGTGCTCTTTTTATCGCTTTTTACCACTATATCGTCCACGTGTGCGACCAGGTTTTTCCTCTTTTTCTGCTCCCTAAATACCTCGTCTGTCATTCGGGAGAAAGTAGGGCCAGCATTGCGCAGTCCCTCGGGCATGCGCTTGTAGCAAAAGGTCCCCCCGGGAGTGATGAAGCTTGTTTTCTCTTGATCCTCTTCCTTCAGCCACATCTGATGGTACCCTGAGAAACAATCCAGTAAACTTAACAGCTCGCAACCCGACGCGATATCGACCAGCTTGTCGATCCGCGGTAGCGGATATGGGTCTTTAGGGCAATGTTTGTTTAGATCCGTGAAATCCACGCACATGCGCCATTTGCCGCTTTTCTTCTTGACCATTACCACATTGGCTAGCCATTCCGGATACTGCACTGGCCTGATCACATCTGCGTCCAAAAGCCTTTGCACTTCATGCGGGCACGCGTCGCTCTTTCGGATGACATCTTCCTCAACTTTTGCTTCCTTGGCTTTGCTTTTATGCGACGTTGAGGCTGTCTTTGTGCCAATTCCCCGTCAACCCCCTTGAGGTCTTTAGTGGTCCACGCGAATACGTCCTTGTTCTCGGCCGAAATGCTAGCGGCTACGAAGCGTCTGTTTCAGCAGACTTGCCCCGATATGCACGCACTGATCCGGGCGGTTTGCCGATAAAGGCACTCTTCTTGTGCCCTCGTCTGGCTCTGCTCTCCGCTCTTTCCGCTCTGGGGCTTCATTATCGTCCTCTTTACTTGCAGGCTTTTTTACCTCATGCACCATACTGTAACCCGGTATAGGTTTGCCATCTATCTTTCTGGCTGCGATTTCATCACCATGCACCGTGATTACCCCGAAAGGGGAGGGCAGCTTCATGCAGAGGTAGCTCTGCTTGATTATGATGTCAAACTTGTTTATGATTCCTCTTCCGAAGATTGCCGTATATGGGTATTCCATTTGTACCACATCGAGTGCATCTTTATCTTCCGCCCGCACTTTCTCTCCTTCGCTAAACGCCACAGTGAGTGTCTTCTTCCCAAGTGCATCTATTTTCTTTCCACCAAAACCGAATAGGGCATTGCCCGCCTGATCGAGCGATCGCCTGTCGAGTTTCATGCTATCGTACGCTTTGGTGAACAAGATGTCCGCCGAACTCCCATTGTCAATCAGAATGTTGTGTAGAGTGTACCCGCCTACGAAAGCGGTTGCCACGAAAGCGTCATAGTGCGGGTAATCCCGGATCTGATTATCTTCTTCAGTGAAGGTGATGGGCTGAAGCTTCCACGCGGCCCGATTCGTACGGCGGCGATGATCCGCCAACACGCGCCTCTGATATTCTCTTCGCGTTCTCTTGCTGTCGTGCTCTATGTTGGAACCTCCAATGATGGCGTATATGTGCCCGTTGGATGGCATCACATTCGCGGGTGCTACAGTGTGTACGATCTGCAATTCCTTGGAAGTTTCCTGGTTTGCTGGCTGTTGCTGCTGCTGTCTATTGTCGGTAGGCGCTGCAGCCGATACCGGCATCGGATGCGCAATCATCGGCTGCTGGTATTGTTGGTACTGCATGCTTGGCGACCCTCCCCAATGTGCATGAACATTTGGGGCGAGGTACGGATTCCCCGGCTGTCCAGAATGGAAAGCGGCCATTTGATGGGGGAAAGCGTAGTGCTGTGATGGTGCCGTGTGGAATACGTGCTTTGCGGTTTCAGATTTCCCTATAGCGTCATCTCTTTCCTTCTGCTCTTTGGCCTGCTGCGTGTATTTGCAGTCTCTGGTGAAATGTCCCTTGTTTTCGCCACACACGCAACAATATGGCGTTTTCGGGGTGCTGCCATTGCGCCCTCGACCTCGTCCGCCTCGTAGCATGGCCCCCGGTTCTGCTGTCCTCCTCCCGGTTTCGTGAAACCGGCATCGTTTTGCTTCGGGGTGCGGGGTTGGATGACTCCTCCTGAAGGTTGTTGACGTAACCTTGATTCCCAGTCCCCACTTCGCGATTACGCCGGGGTGTTTTGCTTGAGGCTGTTTCTTGATACCTTGCGCTTAACTGCGAGTCTTCCTACGAAATGGCGAATTTTCTCATCTCATCGAACAACTTTGCTTTACGTTTTGGGTACCTCCACTGGTCAACACTTCGGCGCACGGCCCAATTTTGAGGCCTCGATGGCTGAAGCGATGACCGTTTCGTTGGAAACATTCGGGACTTGTGCCCGCATCGGATGATGCGTTCCGGGTACTTGGCCATTGGCTCGTCATCGTGTGCGAGTGAGCAGATCCATAATGGTTTTCTTGTCGGTTTGGAGCCCCCTGAAATGTTGCCGCGGCTCCTCTTTCGCTGCCTCCATGACCGAATGGATAAAGGGCGCGAGGACATGTACCAATCATGTGCCACATCTTGCATTGCGAGAATCAAAGTCTTGGCCGGTAAGGATTCGTTGCCTCTGCTGAATATATTGCGGCCTCGTAACTTGATATGAACCTTACGGGATTGGATTTACCATTAAAATGCGGGATTTTGGGCTTGTACCCCGGTGGCCATGGGTATTTTTGCGGCTCGGGGACGGAGGGGACGCCATGTCAACCATATCCGGGCCCCCTTGCACGAGGCCGAACCCGGGTATCGACCTCGCTCTCAGTTTTGGTTCTTGCTCCAAGTGCCTGAATCTCCCGCTGTAACCTTTCTGCCTCTCTTGCTGCGTGATCGACCGCTATCTGGGTCGCTGAAATCCTGTTTCTTGCTTTGGTGTCTCCTTGCAACTGATCACGGTATACCTTGAGCTCTTCGATTCTGGTTGTGTGCTCATCCAGCAGCTTTAACAGCTTGGAATTCTGCAGCATCAGTGCGTCCACCGCATTCGGGGCTGCTGGGTCCGGGTCAGCTTCCACGTCTTCCGCCGCCCCCTCGTCGACTACGGCTTCCATATTGGGTTGGATCGGCGCTCCGTCAGCTGCTCTGGTGGCATCTTCTTCGGCGGCCGGATCTGGATGCGGAGGCGTCGGATTCGTTGGCGGAGGCGCCGCGCTTGATGCAGTGGCTTCGGGGGGTACCGGATCCGAGCCGGTTGCTGCTGAAGGAATGATTTCGTTGATGATCGGCATTTGCTTTCTTGCAGTTCTAACTTTTCCCTTGGGTGGCATGACAAGTCCGGGCGACAACCACGGTGGGCGCCAATGTTGTTCGGCCCTTTGGGGTTGCACCCCGAAGGACCAAAATAGGAGATGATGGAAATGTAGAACTATAATACGAAATGAACAACACGAACCTTATATTCCTCTTGCTCCGGCTAAAACGCACGGAGGCCAGAAGTCCCTTACAACGTCCCCTGAGGGGTCTATTTATAGGAAGTCGTGTTACATTTTGTACAAGAATGCCCCCGGCAACCCTAATTTCAACGTACAGGAGCAGCCGACACGGGGCAGACAAGTAAATAGCCAATGGGCCCACGTTTGCCGGTTAACCACCGACCAGGACATATCCGGGCTCTTCCTTCTGCCCGGCCGCCGAATGCGTCCCGACTCGCCCCGAATGCGCGCCTTCTCGCGCTATCGGGGTTTCCTCCTGGCGCTCGTCGACGCCGAATGCGCACGTGCTCGCGCATTCGGCGACACCGAATGCGCGTCTTCCCGCGCTATCGGGGCTTTCCGTACCGGGGTCTGATGTCGACGCCGAATGCGCACCTGCTCGCGCTATCGGTGTGTCCGCCTGGTGCCCGCCGGCGCCGAATGCGCGTCCTCCAGCGCAATCGGGATTTACCGTCCCGGCGCCCGGCGATGCCGAATGCGCGCCTGCTCGCGCTATCGGGGTTTCCGCCCGGCGCCCGGCGATGCCGAATGCGCGCCTGCTCGCGCTATCGGGGTTTCCGCCTGCGTTGACGCCGGATGCGCGTCTTCCCGCGCTATCGCCCGTTCCTGCGCACATTAAACACATGAGGCGCACACAATCAGGAGGGACGGGGTGGCCAATTCCACTCCTGCCCCCAACAAGAAGTCTCCTAACTAGTTCTCCCAAAGAGGTGAGATGGAGAGTAGCTTGGGTAGTGAGGTTTTCTATGGGAAGATCCTAAGTGAAGGTAACTTTGCGGCGATAGACTTACTTCGGGCACCGGTTAACACTTGGTCTGCCAAGCATTGCCGGCCTACGGCTCTACGTCGAACCCGAACGTGGGGGATTACGAGGGACGGACAGTGCTGTCACCACTTGCCGCCTACCATCTCAACCGTGGGGCACGAGGCAAACGAAGGTAGTATCTAGCCTAGACACCACATCTATGCTATAACTACTACTCTAGCGTGAGCTCAAGGCTTACCCATCTCCGGGGTCCTTCTACTAGAGTACTCGCCACAAGGACGAACGACGAACCCGCAAGTATAAAACGAACAAAGATAACTTACTTAAGAACTTTGAACCATAGGGTAAACACGAACTCTTACTCCAATTAGTAAGATGTCCGTCGAGGTACAAGTGTGGAGGATGCCGACAAGCCGGCACTCCAGCCACGCCCGATGTACAAGGCAAGGCAAGCCAAGTACAAGAGGTAGAGGAAGCCGGCACTTCGGGATTCCTTCTACTTCTCCTCACTCACTCCCTATACTAGTCTAGCTAGAAGCTAGTGTTGGAATGTGGCTTCTCTCCTCTCTATTTCTCTTGTGTATGCTGCCCCTTGGCTGAATTCTGTCTTGAGAGGAGGGGGAATGGCCTCCTTTTATAGGTGGAGAAGAGGGGGCTCCTTGGAAATATGCCATCCCCACATGGAAAGGCCAAAACCGACCTCCATAGGCAGTTTCAAACCTTCCATACCAGAAACACCACCGTCATTGGCCTTGGGCTGTCAGGATGGAGCTATACGACAAAATTGGGCCAGAACGGGGCCCAACCAGGCGCGCCCACACCTGAGGCGTGCCCGCACCTGGTCCGGGGCCAAATTGGCCCAAATTTGACTCACGTGCTCTCCTCGGCCTCCTGAGTTGAACCATGCTGGTGCTTTGGTGAGTTGGGCTCATTTTGATCTAGTTCTACTTAGTTCTCCTTGCGTCTGGGCTCTGGTTTGTCTGGCAGCTGGGCACTTCTCTCCAGATTCCTTTGTCTTGCTTGGGCCCAAAATAAAAGGTATTTCTTCATGGGTGTTGTTGTTCATGTGTTGGCCCTTTTTGTGTGTATTTCAGTGATGTCCTGCAAAATAAGAAATCTGCGCCATACTGTGGAAATAGTTAGAGTAGAGCCCTATTCTAGGTGAAAATTAGTGTTGCCTAGGCTAATGTTGGCGGGGTTAGAATTGAGTTAAGGACCGCCAACAGGCTCGTGAAGCCCCGATCATCGTCTCCGCCAACACTGGGGGCAGCTCGAGTTTCGAGCCGTCCCGCACGCCTCACTTCCGCCGGATCAAGGGTGTGGGACCTGGGATGGGGAAGACCCTCATTCCACCGCTGGACTCCAACGAGCGGATGGCACTGAGGGAGTCTAACGACTCCACCAGTGCCTCCGTTCGTAGGCACCTGTCTCTACCTCCCATCAGAGGCCCACCTGGGCAGTTTGAGGGGGAGGAAGGAAGGAGTGACGTGGAGAGACTCCTTCATGTCATGGCGAACCTGAGGGAGAAGAATGAGACCCTCATGGAGACCATGGCAGAACTTCGGATTGCCCAGATGGATATGTTGGATGCATTCCGTGATCTACGCATTAGCAACAATGCGAAGATCAAGAGGATCGCAAGGGCAATCGGCAGGGAGGATCTGCTAGAGATCCCCTCTCCTTACAATAAAGTAGTTTTTAGAAGACTAGGCACCTTTATTTTTCAAATTTCTTAGTTATTTCCCTTTTTGAATTTTAAATTCCCTTCAAATTGTAATAGTTCCTAGAAGAAGTTTGATTTTTATAATACAAAGGAGGAGTTGAAAGAAATAAAAAGATTGTTTAACCCCATTGGTGCATTTTGCCACCAGCGGGGTATGTACATTTTACTTCGTTTTGCTTTGTGTCATTTTCTTAGTGCACAAAAGCCAAGTGTGGGGGAGTCGGCCGACTCCCTGAAACACCAAAAATTGTGAAACAGCACACAGATTCGAGGTACCGAAGGTCCCGCAAGTTGACACGACGAAGGGCGACTGAACCATCGGTCAGTCGACCTGGACTTTGTGCCAATTTGGCAAACCAAGTACACCACACCAATCAGCCAGCCTCTACGCAGCAAGCACTTCTTCGCTGTCCGGTATGTCCCTCCTACTCCTTTCTCTTTCTTTCAATTTTTCCTTGTCCTTTTTACTTATTTGCTTTAAATAAAAATAAAATAAAGACTTGCATCTGAAACTTAACAATTGCCTTAATCTATGGCATTTAGAGATAAAAGCTTTGCTAATTTTTACTGCTGCACATGATCATGCTCGTGGGCCAAAAATTCTTGATAGGATCATCATATTGACTAGGTTGTTGATAAATGTGATATAATTCTCGGCTCATGATTCATGCCTTTCTATCTAAAGTACTTGGAGGTTTATCTTTGAAAAAAATATGTCGCAAAACCATAGTGTCACTACTCCTAAATAGTGTTGAAATTCCCACCACGGCCATATACATTAAATATCCAAAAGCCTTCTACATAAGCTACTTGCTTGCAGTGAGTTTGGTTAAGATTTGTAGAACCTGTGTTAGAGGTTTGTCATGGCCCTAAGATCAAGATCCACTTACCACCAAAATATGCTGCTTCTGAACCGGAAGTATGCAACCATGCTACTCTTACCCTGAGAGTATGCACCTCACTACCATCATTATGCTACTCCTACCCTAGGAGCACGCATCATCATCCATACCACCATTCTTGTGCTACTTCTACACTGGGAGTACGCACCTTCACCATCTCCATCATATAGGTTGCTCCATGCTCCAAAGTCAGAAACTCTCTCTCAAGTTATCATTTGTTAGGTGAGACACATCCCAAAAAGGCTAGGCATCTGTTGAGATAGATCACCAAAAAAAATGATGATAAGAAAGAGTTAGCCTTGTCTCAATAGAAGTAGAAAGAGAGATAGCATCAAAAGAAGGAGCAACCTCATCCACCATACATCTAATTCCTTTTCATCATCCATTACATTCTTTCACTCCACTTTACATCTTGATCTCTGGGGTATGATGAGTCTCTTTGTGGTCCAAGACTTTTCTTTCTTAACTAAGACAACATATGCATTGCAAGTATGCTATTCCTTGACATACCTATTCAAGCTCCATATAAAGCCTTATTAGAGATAGGATGTTTTTAAAGGCAAATACATGATGTGCCTTGGTGAGGATTCATACACCACTTGAGTGACCGAGAGATATCTTTTGGGGAGTAGGAATGACACATGTGCTTTCTTTTCGAAAATCTATAAAAACTCTAAGTACTAAGGATATGAAAATAAGTAGAGAACTGTGCCTTGAGAACTATTCCATTTGTTTCAACAACTGAAGGATTTATGTTAGACAGTACCACATAACCCACATGAATGATTTCTGCCTGAGTAAACTTAGTATTTGCTGGTATCTCAACAATGTCGTAGTATACCTTTCTTTCTCTAAACTTTGCTTGAGGACAAGCAAAGACTTAAGTGTGGGGGATCTTGTTGACGGCATTTAGACCCTGTTTTCATCCCATGAAAGCTGTCAACATTAGTCACATTCTAGAGTTAAACCCAGCAAACAAGTAGTGATATAGGTGCATTTCACTTGGTTCCACTTGTACATGTCATTATTTGGATGCAGGTACAAACAGCTACTAATCAAGCCTAAACAAGCGTGAATGGAGCAAATTTGACCAAACTTCAAATGAGCAAGCAACACACTCCAGGACACGTAGGAACATCGGCGGAACAAGGCTGGTGGGGCCACCTGACCAGACCCTGGTCGGCCGACCAAGGATTGGTGGGACCCACATGTCAGACCAGCTCCGCCGACCTACTGGACCTTCTAGAAGATGCCACATGTCAGCCCCAGGGCAAACCCCAGGTCGGCCGACCATGACATGTAGGCCCACTGAAGGTCGATTGTCTCCTACCGATTTCCTGCATGACCTCCACGTGTCCTCTGCTGTCAAACGTCCGTTCCAAGTCGGTTTGATCCAAGGGTGGAGAAGTGATGTCACGCGAATCGATGACGTGGCACTAGAGTAGGGGCTACTCCATCTCCCCTATAAATACCCCCCTAGAGCTTAGTTCAAAGCACAATGTATCATAGGAAGAGCTTCTCTTAGCTATAATGTGAGAATAGAGGGAAGAGAGTGAGGAGTTCCAGCGGAGGAGTCCCGGCCTGTCGGGAGTCTTCTTCCAGGAGCGCCTCAGCGGATGCTTGTCTTCTAGTAAGTCTACTTTCTAGTTGTCTTTCATCTGAGTACTTTCAGTATTTACTTTCTGTCTTAGTTTATCGTAAGTATACATCCTTTCTGCTGGCACATTGCTCTCTCCTGAGCGAGCGTATGTTAGGCTCTTGAGTGAAGTGCTCTAAACCCTAGCTAAGTTTAGAGTAGTAGAAATAGTGTAGGCACGGTGTCTAGACTAGATCTACCGGTGTGAACGTCTGGCTGCACCCAGGAACGCCCAGAGTTTGACAGCCTTCCGTTGGGACCTTGGAGTTCTCCTGTGAGAGTTGTTAGGTTAGATTGTAGGTCTGCACTGGTGGCCACTTCAGGCTGTGTTATTTAACAACCTGTCTCGCCCATCGACCGCAGCAGAAGGGAGAGTTAGCTCTCACGTATCCTTAGGATAACTAGGTTAGAACCCAAATACTAGAATTACCTCTCTATCCCATCCTAAGCCCTTGATCATTGCCTGGCGGCATACCTTGGCCTAGTCAGTCCACTTCTCGTTCCCTGTGGAAAATACGATACCTGGAATACTCCCGGTGAAGTGCTACATTGACTACCCGTCCGCTTGCGGTAGTCCCGTTTGCCACTTCTGGGGTCGCCGGCCGTCTTCCCATCCCCTGCTCCTCTGCTCCACCGCCGGCCAAGGGCGAGGCCGTCCCCGTCGATGAGCGCCGTCGACGAGGAGGCGAGCAGCGAAGGCCGTGGCGTCTCTCTCCCTGCCTTCTCTCTCCTCGAGAGGCCCGCGATGTCCTTTGCGTTCGATGCCGTACTCACGCAAATTTGCCGTTCGGTCGGCTGAACGCAAGCTTTTGCGTAGCCTTTGCGTACGCCGCTGCAGCAGATTCCTTACGCAAAAGGCTTTTGCGTAAGGGGTTGAGTTCCCCAGTGCGGGTAGTCTTAAAGCTGAAACAAATCCACCACAGAAGGTCGTGATCGCTGTGGATGGAGCTGCATGTGTGGGAAGGAGATGAAAGAAGGAGCTTCATTCGGCTCTGCCCGATGATTTGTCCCGTTGACACGAGGAGGGCCAATGCCATGACGAGTTGAGGGACGGAGACCCGCAAGGAGGCCTCTCTATGCCGGTGCACATAGTGTATGTAGATCAGGAACAGAAATAATGGAGAAAAAAATAAAGGAAAGGGAATGAGAGAAAAAAAACAAAAAGGTATTATAAGATATTTCACTATTTTTAACTACGTTGAGAACTATGTTACTACTTATATTCATTTAACTATTAAGAAATAAAAGAAAAAAGAGCTATTTTAGTAAAGAAGCATAACTATGGGTGTGTTTGGATCCCACCTTCTAAACTTTTATGGCTAAACTTTAGTTACTCTAGGGACTAAACTTCCAAACAAACTGGTAAAAAAATGATTAAAACACTTTAGTCTCATTAGCCACCCAAAAGATTTAAAAGACGACTAAAATATTTTAGTCTACTGAACTTTAGGAGATGGTATTCTAACAGGTCCATATGTTTTGGCTGAAGCTAAAGCTTCTCCAAACCTGTCTTTGGTCTCGATCCCAACACATATATTGCACTAATAACAAAGACGATGCATATCAACAACATCCTGAACCGGTACAGGGCACCCGCAGCCACCCTTCCCTAGGGGGACTTCCCTCCGCCGCCTGACCCCCGTTCCTCGCGTCACCGGCCTCATGCCGGTGGAGAGGAGTAATGGGGGTCCATCGTTTTAGTCGATCTACTGTTTTTATTAGGTTTTTTCTCCGTTTGTTTCCCTTTCCACCATAATAATTAAGGTTAGAGGACCGAGCTCTACTCGGTTGGCTAGCTCCGAAAGGTTTCGGGCTGCCCACCAGCGTTCGAGCGCTGGCCGGCGCTGGTGCCTCACCCCGGGAACTTTTGTTCCCAATTTTCGTTGCCTCACAGGTGGATGTGCCACAATGGTTAGGGTGACGTGCCCGTCACGTTTGAAGCTTGGATGACTTCGGATACCTCTCAGCGACCTGCAGTCTCTTCATATAGGTGTAGGTCTAGCTTGCGCACTAGGGTGTGTAGATGTGTGTGCGTCCGTGTGGTGGTGTGTGTGTTAGTGCGTGAGTTCAGATACTACAACTTGTACCGGAAGAGTTGAGGCTCAAAAAAAATAATAATTAAGGTTAGGTTTTCATTGGCCGCTTCGATGTCTTCGATCCGGCTTCCTGCTTCGTACCAGATCAGCGGTGGTTTCGTCATCATCTCCGGTGGTGGCATGCCTCTGAGATCGAGGTACGTGGAATAATTCTTCTCGAGGAGGGATTGGACATATTTTTCCCCTTCTGCGAGATCGTTTTTCCGGCCGCCGGTGGTACTGGCGGTGCAGATCTTCCTTTCCGGTTGCTGGTGGTGATGCTAGCAACGTTGGATCTTATATTCACTTCAACATTCAGAAGATAAAGACGATGTGCTTTCGTCACTCTTTACTCCTTTCAATGGTCGAGCATATTGCGCCTGTGCGGTCTCCATGCTAATGGAGTCTTCTGTTGGTAGGGATTGTGGTTCTCGGGTCCAGATCTGGTGCACTCCCATGGTCGCGATGGAGTTTCCTGAAGAGTACACAGTCGGACGCGAGGAAGATGAAGATTCAGACTTAGTGGTGTGCTTCGATGTAATTTTATTTTATATTGAGGTCTCAGTTGTAAAAGGGGTTTTAATTTAATGAATACCAGTCCCTTTCTTAAAAAATACACATATATTGCACTACATTTTTCTCCCTTTTGCAAAGTATTCAATGAATTCCATATTTTTTATGAAAAATATATGCATCACTGTTAAAATTTGATTGCACTTTCTGAACAGGAGTAGAGGAACGTCCGTTGGGGGACGTAGGGAGCACATGCACGCACGTCTAGTAGACACTGCTAGCATGTGCGACGACCTCAGTTGACCTTGCACATCCTCGTCAACCTGGTCCCACAACCCACGCCACTCGGCAGGTACAGGCAGTGGCATGTCCTTGCGCTGCTTCATCTGCACTGCACTGGACCCCTGAAATTAATTAATTAACTCCGCACTGTCAACCTACGCTGCAGCTGACTTCGATAACCCCCTTTGCTCTGTCCACCACCGTAGGTGTACCAATATACGATGAACAAGGGGGGTTATATGCCGCTGCTATCGCTAACAGCGCACACCAGCCCCACCGTCTTCTTCTTCCCTGAGCTAGCCCTGCCCAGGCCACCGGTGGCCTTGCCGGCGACAACCTTGCTGCCCACCAACCACCCTGCACCCATCAAGCCCGCCCACCATAATCTCTTTGGAAACGACATTGTTCATCTTCTTTCTCCCTTTCCTCCCGCCACCCACCACCACCGCCGCCTAAGTCGCCGGCAACCTTCCCCGCCCACCAACCACCCCCGCCCCGACATGCCCACCAACCCTAATCCCAGCGATTGTGTATTGTTCTTTAGCGTTCACCCCACTGTGTACCCATACCCAGCTGGTTGTCCGATCCCACCTAGCTCAGCGTCGCCATCGCGCTCAGCGTCGTGTCGATGACCACCACAAGGCCAGCCGGCCAAAATCTACAAACCGGGAAGGAGGAAGGAAGAGAGGATCTCACCGGAACCCTAATCTCAGGCACCTCACCAGAACCCTAATATGATGGGACCTCATTGGAATCCTAACCTGGACAGTCGCCTCGAATCCAACCTATAGCCCTGGTAGCAACCACCACCATCGGCAGCCGCCCACCTACCGCCTGTTCCTCCCGCCCCTCCCTCAGCCCCAACCCCCTTGTTCCTCCGTTCGGGCGTGCGGGCGTCGTGTGCGCTGCTATCGATAGTGGCGCGCACGCGCCGAATAACGATTTCGGATGAACATGGGTGGGATGACCGTTGTAGGCTGACACAATATTAGCTTTGATAGAGCAGAGTGATACAAAACTTTTGATCCAAAATTAAAGTACTTCCTTTGGCACAAAACAATAGTAATTCTTGGATATGGCAAAGACACTAAGAACTTGTTTCGATGAGAGTCTCACATCCTTAAAAAACATTTTTTTCTCTAGTTCGTAAAATCTAGATTTTGAGTAATTAACTGATGTGGTGTTTGCATCCCAATTTTTGTGTCTCTTTGGCTTATAAACTTCAAAAGAGGTTTAGAAACTCCACTCATCACCAGCCTCCCTCACTTCCTCACACCCTGCGCTTCCCCCGACTCCTTTGCTGGTATCCCCCACGCATATAGTCTCCATATTATGCGCCACTTGAGTAAGCAAATTGATTCCTAGACTGTATTTTTATTGACTCATATTGCTACCTTTGGTCGTCCTCTGTGTACCTACTACCAAAGCGACCGTGAAATAAACAAAAATGAAGTCAAGTCAATATAAACAAAATAAAGTCTACATAGCTGAAGTATATATCACCCCCGGCCAGGCCTCTAGCTTCATAACCACTGGATCGTAGTATCATTAGTTCAACCATTCCGCATCCCCATTGCCACCCGAGCTCTCCTCCAGATCTCCAGCCATGTTGTTCTGGCGTCTCAAGTCTTGCCGTCAACTCTACCGTGCGAGATCTGAGCTTCCATCTATGCTTGCTGGCTCTTCGTGGCAGCGGCAGCTGACGAAACCGGATGAACTCGAGGCGAGGACAAGGAGCTACTCTTCCCGCAGCAGCGGCGCGGCGGCGGCGTGCGGCACCCCAGGTGAGCGGGTGACGGTCCTGACCATTGAAGGTGGCGGCATCCGTGGCCTCATCCCGGGCACCGTGCTCGCCTATCTGGAGGCCGAGCTGCGGAGGATCGACGGGCGGGAGGCGAGGCTCGCGGACTACTTCGACTACATCGCCGGGACGAGCACCGGCGGGCTCATCACGGCGATGCTGGCCGCCCCAGGACCGGGAGACGATAGGGGCCGCCGCCCGCTCTTCGCCGCCGCGGACATCAACCAGTTCTACCGCGAGCACGGCCCGCGCATCTTCCCTCAGCAGAGGTGGCGCAGCGTCGCTTCGTGGTTGGGCCCCAAGTACAACGGCGCGTACCTCCGCCGCGTGGTCCGAGAAGAGCTCGGCGAGACGAAGGTCGGCGACACGCTCACCAACGTCGTCATCCCCACCTTCGACGTCAAGCGGCTTCAGCCCGTCATCTTCACTACCGACGACGTACGTACACACTTCACAGTATCCACTCAAGTTCGTGCCATGATGTCGATCTTTATGCGTTTTTCTGCACGCAGGCAAAGAACACGCCTCTGAAGAACGCGCTGCTATCCGACGTCTGCATAGGCACATCGGCGGCTCCGACGTACCTCCCGGCGCACTGCTTCCGGACCCGCGACGGCGACAAAGGCAGTCGAGAGTACAACCTCATCGACGGCGGTGTCGTTGCGAACAATCCAGTATGTACAGTGCACAGCAATATTTACTTGATGGTTGTGTACCAGCATTGCAGGCCATCATCTAAGTTTGTACGCCTACGGCCTACTTGCAGACGATGGTTGCCATGTCGATGATCACGGACGAGTTGATCATCAAGGGAAAAACGGCGCCTTTCCTGGCGGAGAAAGAACGCGGCCGGTTCCTGGTGCTGTCCATCGGCACCGGCCTGGAGCCGGACGCGGGGTACACGGCGGCGGCGTGCAACAGTTGGGGCAAAGTCGGGTGGGTGCACGGCGGCAAGGACAAGAGGCCCATCGTTGACATCTTCATGGCCGCCAGCTCCGACCTTGTTGACATCCATGTCGCCGTCAAGTTCAAGCTGTTTGGCAGCGAGAGGAACTACATCCGCATCGAGGACCATGCTAGCACTCTCGGCGGCGCAGCGGCTGCTGTGGACGCGGCGACGTCGGTGAACATGCGCAACCTCGAGGACATCGGCAAGAGCTTGCTGGAGCAGCCGCTGTCGAGGGTCAACGTGGAGACCGGGATGTACGAGAAGGTAAGGGGAGAGGGAGACGAGAGCAAGACCAACGCTCAGGCGCTCAAAGACCTGGCGAAGAACCTCTCGGAGGAGAGGAAGGCAAAAGAGAAACTGCGGTGGAAGACTGGACTAGCCGCAGCCGGCGGCATTGTCGGGCGGTGAGGAAGACTGGTGGCTCAAAAAGTCCACTTAATTAAGAGACGAGATATAAAATCGAGGATCATGTCAGAATAAATTGAATAAGATTTTAGTCTCTGGCTCACGATAGTACTGCAGTAGCTTGTTAATGTGCTGGCCTAGTAATGGTTTTTCCTTTTCGAAATGACAATGTTAATGAAGGAGACTAGAGCCCAATTCTTTTAAAAAAAGGTTCTCGGAGGACATTAGACTTCGAAATTAGGATATGCCTTCGTAGCAGTCTTATGGCATATCTACATAGTATCTGTTATCATTTTTTCTCAATGCTATATGTACTACTGTTTCTTTAATAATAAATACACTCTCCAATTCCATAAAAGTTATTGTTCAAGCATTTAAATCATGGCTCATAAAGAATGTTTATTATTTAGCCAAGAAAATGATGAGCCCTTGTCTATAGCTTATTCGTCCAACCATCCCCCCTCCTAGCTTTGTTTCTCCCATTCCCTCCCTCCTGCCTGTAGCCGCTCCATCCAAACCCTATTGCTACGGCAAAATTTGCCATGGGACATCCTTGGAGTGTGGCTTTTGCCAAAAACCACTGAAAGATATTGTCTTTGCTAGAACACATCAAAATTTATGGGAAATATGCCACCAGACATTCAAGCTATTATTATATTTGGTTTTAATAGACCGCCACAGGAAATGATGAGTATGCCCTTGTCTCTTATCCCTTATCCTGTCAAATTAGAAGATTCAGAAGGGGAAGGCTGTGCGTCCGCCGCGGCCCTCGATTCGCTCGCATGGAAAGCAATAGGAAGGGGCCGCACCATCTCCCCCGCCGGTGGCGCCCTGCCGCGGCGGCGCTCTGCGCGACGATGACTGCGCGACGACGACGTCAGCAGCGCCCCTACCCTTGGGGACGACGTCAGCAGCGCACCTACCCTTGGGTCCATTCAGATTATCCGCTACCCTAGCCTCAACTGAAATCATATGCCGTGTTTATTCAGATTTATGTTTCTGTCCATATTTGTTCAGTTATCTTCCATTGCTACACATGCTGTTGTTTGTTCTATCCGAAGGGCGTGGGTATTTTTGTCCAGATTTATGTGTTTTGTGTCTTCTTTGATGTGGATATGTTATTATATGAGCTCTAGTGTCTCTCAGCAAATGTACATGGTTTTGTAATGGTTTCTGGTAAAGACGCAAAATTTTAGTGGTTTGTAGCAAAAGCCTCACTTTTGTAGTGTCCCTTGGCAAATTCTCCCTTTTGCTACCGATGCCCTCCTCTCATTTCCCGACGGCCATTACTCCCCCTTTCCTTGCTACTGCCGCTCCTCTTCTCCTTTGTTGAGATGTAGTGACCTCCCTCCTTTTCTCCTTCACATGAGGCCTCCTCCACTTCTCTTCCGTCAACAGTCGTCCTCTTTTCCTCCATCGATGGCCATGGCCTTAAGGCCGAGGTCACGCATTGAGGGGCTTGTATGTTGGCAAGGACGAGCGATCGCTTGGTTGCGCGTGCATGGGGTTCGGTGATGAGGCGAGCATGACCCTTGACCCAAGTGTAGACTGGGGGGGGGGGGGGGGGCAAGTTAACCCCCGGGTGATGCTCAAAGGCATGAAAATGTTAGTTGAAGAAGACAAGTACCAAAATAAATGGTAGAAGACTACAAAAATCGTTTTTCTAAGTGAGAAGGCTATTATTTGTCAAATCTATAGTAAAAGCAGCTTAACTATTTGTCAACTTTCAAAACAAAACTGTTTGTTCTAGTCAATAATACTACAATAGATGTTTAAAATTTAAAATTAGCATTGCATTATTTTGTTCCCGTTACAACGTGGAGGCACGATCCAAGTTATTTCAAACTTCAGCCCCTGTTCCCTAAACCTTTGGATCGGCCACTGAATGTATTGTATAAATGCATTGTTGTTAAAGTTTGTTTGCACTTCCTGAACCGGAGTACGGGAACCACATGCTGCGGTCCGTGTGTGGGGCGGACGGAGTACATGCATGCACACTAGCATGTGGCGACGACCTGGAGTTGACCTCGCGTCTCGCGCCCGTCAACCTGGCCCACAAGCAACCCACTGCACTCGGCTGGCACTGGCATGTCCTTGCGCTGCTCCACTAGCAACGTACTGCACGTGTTTAATTAACTTCGCTGTCCGCTGTGAGGTTCACTTAAACTTCGCTGTCCGCTGTGAGGTTCACTTATTATCACCAACCCGCGGCGGCTGCGATCCTCCTCGCTCTATCCGACTATCCCACCGTGCGATGACCATGGGGTGACATGACCGTTGTTGGCTGTAACAGTATTAGCTTTAATAGAATATGGTCATACAAAACTTTAGTACCAAAATTACACCTACTCCCTCCATCACGTAACAGTACTCGTTATAGGATATCGCAAAGACACTTCTCCCTTCCATAATATATATAAGGTAAGCACGTATTCCAAAATTGAAACTTTGTTTAATTTGACGAAGAACTAACCCAATGTTATATCAAAAGTTGTGTTACAAAAGTAGTTACATTAGATTTATATTTGAAATTACTTTCAAGTGACTAGACTTTTGTTTCTAAGAATTATATATTATACAGTTTTCCTAATTGTTGGTCGCGTGGGTGCGTCCAGGCGACGCTACTGGTCATGGGTTCGGCGGCGTTGTCGGATCTGTGCGTTGTCAGGTCCGGTAAAAAAAAAAAAAACACCCAGCCAGCTTGGCCGCCGCATCTCTCCGGTGCTCCACCACACACTCCTCTGACTCCCACCCTCTCATCTCAGATCTGCCCACTCCTCTGTCTCCTCCGGCTCCATGGCAGACGGAGCATCGGCAGCGGAGGACCTGCGTGCGTGCGGGGCAGCGGCGGCGGGGCAGCGTGTGGGCGGTCATCCAGGCCCCCAGCGGGCGGCTCCTCCCTGGCGGTCGTCCTGCTTCACCGTCACGACACGCCATTGAAGGTATTCTAATCTCCGGTGACGCATATGTGCCTGCTGCATCTCCTTTCTCTTTGTTCCTCGGGTTTCTTATGTGTTTAGTCAATCCCATTTCGTATATGAGGCAGTGAGAGGTGATTTCATCTAGGTCGAGGTTCAGGCGTTCAGCATGATTTCACCACCATGGATGCTGTTAAAGCTCTCCAAGGAGCTTCGGGAATGCCCTATGGTGTGTGGTTTCCTGTCCTTCCTTTTGTACCCATCTTATTCATCTGTTGCATCATGTATCTTGTCCCCTTTCCTAATGTGGGATCGATTTGTTTGATTGGTTCAATCTTCTAGCACCAGGAGGGCATAGGTTTACAGTTTGATGGTGTTTGATGTATCCCATGCCCTTTTCTGATGTGGGTTTATTCAGCTCTCGATTTGTAGATCTGGCTGTGCATGCAGTCATTTATTTATTTTGTACTACTTAATTATTAAAGCTTTGATGTGTTAGCTTGACATGGAGATGTGGCTATGCTTGTTCTTTTTGGATCAGTAGTCTCCCAAAAATTGAAGTGATTGTACCAGGGAATTTGTATGAGATTGACTGTAGGTTCAACCATTTGGTTTGCCTTATTTTTGTTTGTTGCAATGTAACAGATTTCAAGTCCAGATTTTCTGAGGTGGTGGATTAGATCCTTTCACGTGTTCTTTGGTGAAGTAAAAAAATCTGGATATGTTTCCTGAAGATGAGCATTTCTTGGAGTCAATCTAGGCTTGTGCCTTTGAAACAAATATCTTATTATTGTGCCACCTAAATTTTCTCCAAATTGCGTAACTATAGAACCTATTGATGCTACTGTCCCCAACACATTTCTATATGCAGATGGCAGCAAGAACCATTGGTTTTCTGAAGATTAGCTTTTCTATTTGTTTTGTGGTTGTGGATATGCATGCTCTGCTAACCTCTTGCGCTCCCTCTGCTCTCTGATTGGGAATCATGTACTATGCTGCCTGCCGACCATTTTCTTTCTCCATGGGCTTTAGGTTCTGCTAACCATATAGATCATGCAGCATAATGCAGGACTGCAAAACACAAACTCATTAGCTTTGCTCCAAAATGAATACGAGAAAATACCCATTCTGTTTTTGGTCTGAAGGTTAGAGTTCAGTCAATATTGTTTCTTCATCAAACAAGCAAACTGTATGGTGTTAACTCTCTAGCTTTACTATCTCAAGTAGTACTCACTACACTAGTACTAGTAGTAGTGATTTATTATTTACTCTGCACAATTCTAAAGTTGAGGTCTGGGTCACATCCGTGGCCATCCCATAATTGGTAAAAAAAGGAGCAAGTGACGTGTGGTGTGTAAACTAAGAAAACAGTTGTTTATAGTTGCATCCTGAACTGAATAATCCTCGTTGCTCCATTTGTCATATCAAAAAGTAGTTGTAGGCATGCTTTTGAGATCTCGACTGAAAACAAGCTTCTTGTTAGCTTGCCTACCTGCCAGCAGCTGTTTGGCCGTTATTAAATTCCCTGGTTTAAGCAAAGATCCCACTTAGAGAAGCAGGAGTGATTTAAGCTGAAAACTATTGTGGTAATCTAACCAACTGCAGCTCTTTTCTTGAGGCCTTCTTCTTGTTCTTTGTTCAAGAATTCTCTAAGACAATGATATGGACTCTCATTGTGTCATTTTTAGACTTGTTTTTGTTTTGTTTCTTCTTCTAGACAATTTAGAATCAATGATAGTTCTTTCCAGTAACATTGTTAACATTTCGTTGACATCTTTTGGCTTTCCAACCCAATGAATCAGATTCAGGGTTGCAATCGATTTATCACCTCTAGTTGTTATTGAAGGAAATAACGTAGAAGATCTATTAGGAACCCTTTTATTAGATTATATGCTCCAGTTGTTATGCTTGGTGATTTTAGACTATTATTGAAAAAAAGAAAACTAGAACCATATGACTTGTACAGATGTAGTACATTCTGACAGTCCAATTGCGGATTTAGAACTGCTGAAGCGTTGACCCTGAATTAAAATAAGCATTCCCCTTGTTCCATGGAGATTCATATACATTGCTTTTGTTTCTGTTGAGCTTCACTATTTGTTTTTTGTATTTTACTACTAGGTTGGCGAAGGGGAGTCGTACCTTGCAGATGCAACCTCGGAGGAAGATGAGCATGGCTGCAATGCAAGCTTGGGTGCCAATTAACAAGCCTATGGTCAGCAGGTAGGCTGGATCTGGGAGCCATCTCTCATCTCATGTCTGTCGCCACTCGCCAAGTATTTGATACATTGTAGCTTGTGCAGCTGCTCCCAGCGTGCTTTGCTTCTGACCGTTGTATGTTCTGGTGTTGGTCGTCTGAGCGTCTGGGCGTGGTCTCATGTTATTTCACATGATTTTTCTAGTTTGCACTACCCATGTAGCTTGAATTCCTGATGGAATTTATGTTATAAGCTTACAGTTCCTGCTTGCATCTGATTGGAGTGTTTGTGGGCTGTTCTTATCCCCTTGGTTGCAACATTCAAAAATGCCTGTCAAATAAGTAAAAATTACATTATCAGGAAATACTAGTTGCACTATTTCAAATGTGCAAATTGTTTTTTGAAATTCTGTAATTGTGTTTCCTGTAATTCTGATTTCTGAATTTGTTTGTAGTAAATACTAGCACTTTTGGATTACATGTTCATGAAGAAATTGGCTTGTGAAATAAGCAACCCAAAGCAGGATCTGCTAGCATAGATCAGATTTGTACTATTTTGTAGCTTATCATTGTCCCTACTAATTTTTTATTAGTACTTATAGAATTCTCGCTACTCAGGGATCCTTGTCTAATAGTAGAGCTTATTTGTCCTTGTTTCTTTGTCATGCTTTGGTGGTTGTGTCCTAGTTTGTGAATCCTTATTCTTTTTTGAACTGATAACTGAAGTGACAATGCCTCTAGTAGCAATCTTTAAACTTGTCTCATCTATTGTACATGGTTGGCTCTCAATATTCTTGACTTAGAAAGGACTGCTTGATCCATCAATCCTTGAAGGACTTATGAAACTTATCTGTCATTGTCAGAGTTGGCACAATCTTATGGGTTTGTCCATTGTGGTAGTGATTAGGTGTCATTAGTGTGGTGGTAATGGATCAATGCCATTGGCCTGATTGATGAGCGAGTATCTGCTGTTGTGTTTGGTTTTAGGTGTGATTCCGTGAACAATGAACATTCTAGTTTTAGTCTTACGTGTGATTCTCTTTTTGAATTGAACTAGGTTGTCAAAAACTTAACAATGAATTATGTACCCCTATTCTGATTATTAAGTTGGCAGTATTAGAAAAGTTAGTTTTAGCTTAATGACTAAAATTACAGATGGTTTGAAATTAATGCTCCTTGAGTCTCGTGGTTTGACTATGGAAATGGTCTTTATTAAATAAATTGGACCGATGTCTACGACACGAATATGACAGATGTTTTTCTATGTCTGTGTTTGTTATGCTCCTCTACCCCTATGTCTGTGATTTTGCTGATATTGGGTAAAATTTTTGTAAATTGTCCTTCCATATAAGAAAAATTGCCTGTCATAATCTGTGTTTGTGCTGGTATTGGAGCCGTATTTTGTTAATTGTGATTTTCTTCTCTGTGATATATGATCTGCTATTTTTTTTAGGAGTCGGTAGAACAAAAGGTGATGGGTCTATGAGGGATGGGTGGATCATATTTTACATAAGCTCTTGGGTGAAAACTGTCTTTTGTCTTTTCATATATAAAAAATTGTCTATTGTCTATGTGGTTTTGATGCTATATCCCATCATAGTGTTGTAATTTTGCCATTCTAGGTAATAAAATTTGTCTATTGTCTTTCCATAGAAAAAAAATTGTCCATCGTCCATTGTAGTTTTATAATTGTTTTGTTCTAGTTAGAAAATTTTGTCTATTGTCATTCGATAGAAAAAAATTGTCCATTGTCATTTTGTAATTGTGTCGTTCTTGGGAGAAAATTTTATTTATTGTCCTTCCATAGAAAAAAATTGTCCATTGTCCATTGTAGTTTTGTAATTGTGCCGTTCTAGGTAGAAAAATTTATCTATTGTCATTTCATAGAAAAAAATTGTCCATTGTCCATTGTCATTTTGTAATTGTGTCCATCTTGCGAGAAAATTTTGTTTATTGTTCTTTCATAGAAATATAAATTGTCCTTTGTCTTTGGGTTTGTGCTGTATTGGGCGAGAGAATTTTGTCTATTATTTTTTATTTTAATGTTGTCATTGTCCGTCCTCTGGAGAAAAGAGGTAAAGACTAGAACTTGTGTTTCTGTGCTAACACATTCTAAAATTTGTTATTTGTGAGTTGGGTCAACACATACGTCTTTGTTTCTATTTTTAGTCTTTGACAGTGCCATAAGTCTTTTGTTTTTGTAATATACTCTTGATTGTTTGTGTGAGCAAGGCCCGTATCTTGTCGCTCTTTCTAGGCAGTTAAAAGCTACTGCAATGTACTTTGTTGGTATGGTTGTTTTGCCCCTTTTCAGTGTGCCTATCTGTGTCTATGTGCTCTCAAGTTTGTTAATTATCTCAGTAGGTTCTCTTGTTTTTCAGGGTTATGAGGTGATGGAAATCAGAGAGTGCACCATGGTTATAATCCCCCTCTAGGCTTCAACAAGTCAAAGAGTTATCCCGAATGGAAGGTGAATGTTTCTACCGGGTTTTTGGAAGTCGTAGAGTTTCTTGATTCTGTAACGTTTGGTTGTATTCATGAGCAGGCTCTAGGTGGTGCTTGTGTTGCGATACAACTGGTTTCTGATACCTCACTTTCAGTGTAGGCAAGCCTATGTTTTTTCACGGATTGGTAGTTTGTATCGTGTAAGTCCTTTCCTTACTACCTAAAGTACTATAACAATAGGCATCTTTAAGTACGAAATACTTGGTAAATTTAAGGATCACTAGCAAATCGCTAAGCCCTCTCACCATTGTCTAAAGATAAAAATAATATGTTGTAGGGGGGTCATAAGATTGTTAAGTCTTCACTCCTGCATTTTAGAGGCAACTGTGTGGGTGTTGTTGTCTCTGTATATGTTTTGTCAAAGCTCATGAGAGTGAGCTTTGTGAAAGTAGCTCGAGATCACCTTCCTAGTTTTAGAGGCAAGAACTATTATGTGTCATTCAGGAGTAGCTCAATTTGGCTAAAAATGCAGTTCCTGCTTTTGATCAGACTGGTTGTTAGCTATCTCTTTATTGCACTTTTATTAGGAGTAAATTGCATATTTTAAATGCTACAATTACATAATTTGACACGTGCAATATATGTTCTTGTGAACTTTTACTTTCAAGCATGCAATTGTTCTTGCTTAAGGGCATGTTGTGCCCCTTATATGTTGTTGGTTTGTCTCAAGACACCCCTTTTTGATCTTCAATGGAAACACTTTAGGGTAGGTTGTCTTTTTATCTGTGAGTTGACATTCTTGTTCCTCCATAGGATAAACTTAATTTGCACCTCTTTAATATTGAATAGTAGTTTTTAGTGATGTCTATCACTTTTGTTCTGAAACATCCACTATCTAGTTTTGCTAGAGCAATCTAATGCACTATTCAAGAGACACTACTATTTGTATGCATTTTTTTGTTATTTTGACATGATTTTGGTCTTTTATTCTTAGTTTTAATGCTTTGCACTTCTGTAGGGCTTTTGCAAGCGAGGAGGCTGCTGCTCGTGTCTATGACCTTACAGCTTTCAATACTGGGGTCATGAGACTTCTGCTTGTGTCTACTCAACTTGCATGTAAGTTCCTCCTGCACTTCTGCTCTTACACTTGGAACACAAAATTGTCAGCCTGCTTTCTTTGTGCCCTGTCTCAAAAGAATTGTCCTATCTGATAGTGCAATTACCATTGGTCTCTTAGTTGGCTTCATTAGCCCTGTCCGATGTGTAGAGATAAGATATGGTGCAGTCCTGGATGTCCTATGTTATTTGATTCTTATTGTTGACAGTAGTTAACATCAATTTTTAACCGTCAACATAACTTTTATAACTGCAAAAAGGTGATCACCAACATAGGTATAGGGGTTATACTAACAGAATTCCACAAGTTTTGGTGAATGTCTGTTTCTGCAGGGTGACAGCTGAAAATAACCAAGGAAGGCCCACATGTCAGGTTTACATAGAGATAAAAGGCGATAAGGTAAAATTCTGTAATCAGGAAGGTTCGAGAAGGCTCTGGACCAAACGGGAGCCCAAACCGGCTCGGTGCCGGGGCGGCCGCCCCGGACCCCAAACCGGGAGCCCCGTGACCTGGACCAATCAGCATCAGCCTCGCGGATCCCTGCTCCACCGACCTTGAGGATTAATAAAAACCGCCCGTTTAAGGTCGGTTTGATCCAATGATGGAGAATAAACGGGACGCGGATCGATGACGTGGCGATTCCTTAGGGGCTACTCCACCCAGGGCTATATAAGGAGGGCGCCCCCCCTCTAGTTTTTCCATCATTATTCTTCTATAGATCATAATCTAGGGTTTCATCCTCCATCCAAGTAGAAGAGGGTCCCTCTAGTTCATCTAGTTCTAGTCTAGTTCATCTAGTTCTAGTTCTAGTTCATCTAGTTGTATCTAGAAAATAGGGAGAGAGAGGAGGAGAGAGTTGAGGAGGAGCCGGATCTGTCGGATCTTCCTCAACATTGTACTTTTGCAGCATCTAGTTCGTCTTCCAGCTACTCTCCAGGTTCTACAATTATTATTTTTAAGTTCAGTTCTTTATTTAATTATACTTTATTCTATTTACTTGATCTTTGCTCGTATTGAGTGCTCTAGTTATTCTAGATAATTAGAGTAGTAAACGCTAGTGTAGACGTGGTGTCTAGGCTATAGTTTACCTGAGTTTGCGCCCAATCCCACGGATAGTTGTGGTAGCCCCAGAGGTGACAGCTCTGTCAGGCCTTTGTATTCCACCACGTTCGTGTTGGTGTTTCGAAGAGCTTTTTGGCAGCCTTCTCCCGACTACTTTATTCCCAATCTCTTTCGAGAGTCGAAAAGGTACTGTTGCTCCATAGTAAGTAGAGTGTAGTAAGCCTGATTTTGATCACCCAATCAACTTAGAAAACTCTAGAAGGTTCCTGTCTATCCACAAAAAACATATATATCTTTCTTTTCTTACCTTTATCCTTGGACGACCTTGATTCTCTAGTACACTTCACGTTCCCCATGGAAATCGATACTCTGGAATACTCCAGGGTGAAAACTACATCGTACTCCATGCGCTTGCGGATTTATCTGCTTACGCTAAGAAGTGTCAACAAGCTTTCTGGCGCCGTTGCCGGGGAACGGTAGCTGTGCTAGTTTCGAGCCAAGTCGTCCGTGTATCCTTTTTCATTCTTTTACCACCATTCTCACCTCACCACAAACATCAACCACCATGTACCACATGGATTTCACTCCTATCTTTAAATTCTTTGCTCCAAGGGGTGACTTGTTGGAGCCTCCACCATCATCAGACCCTATTCTTACAGATGCCTATGAGCTTCCCCAGATTTCATAGACATGATTAGGGAGTTATCCTTCTCTGGGTTAGCTGACGAAGATCCATACACCCACCTTAGGGAATTTGAGCAATTGTGTTCTTGTCGGATTATTGCTGGCATGACACAGGAAACCCTTAAATGGAAATTATTGCCGTTCTCCTTATCAGGAAGAGCGAAAAAGTGGCATGCTCATTCCGTAAAAGGTGCAAATGGAAATTGGGTTGAACTTCGAGATAATTTTTGTCTCGCATTCTTTCCTCTGTATAAAATTGCTGACCTTAGAATAGAAGTTCTTAATTTCAAACAAAAAGAGAAGGAGACCCTAGGAGCAGCTTGGGCAAGATTCTCAAGCCTTACCAATTTTGGTCCAAACTTGCCTTGCCGACCAAGTCCTACACTATCACTTCTATCGTGGTCTTAACAAAGAAGCTGCTCTACATCTCGACATTGCTTCGGAGGTTCATTCTCACACAAACTCGTTAGTGAAGGGAAAGCTATCCTAGAGAAAATCCTTGAAAACACCCCCTACACTGGCATTTATGATGAGTTTCCTGAAGAAGAAAACGAAGTCGAGCCAATCTCTAACCAACAAGAGGAGATACTTGCAACTGAATCTAAAATTCCTTTAGATTCTTCTAATGATTTAGTTGCCAAAGAATCTCCCACTATGGGAACACAACCCACATTGGAAGTCGATGAGTCCCATCCTCCCACATTCCTCTCAGAAATCGAGGTAGATCTTTTTGAAGATTTTGGTAATGATGGTCCAAGTAAAACCTCTGGTGCACTCTGCGCCATCTGAGAATAATGATGGTCCACCTAATGATCCCTTCTTAATGGAACACATTAAAGGACTTTCGGCCATCATGAGCTGTGAGTGGTTGGCAGAAACGGAGTTATCCATAGAGGTAGCCCGTATCACTACCCCCTCAGAGATCTTTAGTTGCAACCTTAAGGGGACCACCGTAGAGGCTCATTATAATCCTACTGTTGGGATGAACATTGTTTCTAAGGCTTTTGCCGAAGAACTTTGCCCCAATGAATCCTTAATCCCATCTCATAAGCCTTTAAGAACTCCATCTGGAGTTACTTTAGAAAGTTATGGGGTCATGAGGTCTATTCCCTTGCGCTTAAGAGGCTCTGAGTATAGTCTAGACTTTCACATCTATGACATCTCAGACATGTTCGTCTTGATTGGTGTACCTATAGGGACACTCTTTCAAGAGCGACCAAAACAATGCCTCTTGAATTTAAAGTTGGGAAACTCTACTATCGATGTTTCACTTGCACGCTCACATAATGCGATAGTAGAACCCAAACCCGAAGAAGACCCTATTGAGGAAGTCTTAATGGCATCTCTAGAAGACTTGGCTCAGCCTCAGTTCGATACTGAACATTTCATTGAAGAAGAGGAGGAGTTAGCAGAGCCTATTGAGCTAGACCCTTTCGAGTTGCCACCACGACCCTCAATTGAGTTAAAACCTCTTCCTCTTGGCTTGAAATATGTCTTTCTCAATGACAACCCAGAAACGCCTGTTATCATAAGTGACAAGCTTTCCCAAGAAGAAACCTACAGGCTTGTCACTGTCCTAGAAAGACATAGATCGGCCATAGGCTACTCACTCCATGACCTCAAGGGGATTAGTTCCGCTCTTTGCACTCATCGAATCCCTACGGATCCCAAAATCTCACCATCAAGGGAACACCAACGCAGGCTTAATAATGCAATGCGAGAGGTTGTTCAGAAAGAGGTCCTTAAGCTTTTGCACGCTGGGATTATTTATCCCGTCCCGCACAGTGAGTGGGTTAGCCCTGTCCAAGTTGTGCCAAAGAAAGGAGGAATGACGGTTGTTAGAAATGAGAAAAATGAACTCATTCCTCAGCGCACTGTCACAGGGTGGCGAATGTGCATAGACTACCGAAAACTTAACAAGGCTACAAAGAAAGACCACTTCCCGTTACCCTTCATCGATGAGATGTTGGAACGGCTTGCAAAGCATTCTTTCTTTAGTTTCCTTGATGGGTATTCCGGATATCACCAAATCCCAATCCACCCTGATGACCAAAGTAAGACTACTTTCACATGCCCGTATGGAACTTTCACATACCGACGAATGTCATTCGGACTATGTAATGCTCTAGCTTCCTTCCAACGGTGCATGATGTCTATTTTCTCTAACATGATCGAGAAAATCATGGAGGTGTTCATGGATGACTTTACCATCTATGGCACAACCTTTGATGATTGTCTGGAGAATCTAGACAAAGTCTTACAACGATGTGAAGAAAAGTACTTAGTCCTGAACTGGGAAAAATGCCATTTTATGGTTCGGGAAGGAATAGTGCTAGGACACAAGGTGTCCGAACATGGGATAGAAGTGGATAGAGCAAAGATCGAAGTTATTGAACAACTTCCACCTCCCACAAATGTAAAAGGAATCCGAAGCTTTCTAGGCCATGCGGGGTTCTATAGGCGTTTTATCAAAAACTTTTCTCAAATCACTAGACCCCTCACTAGATTATTAGCTAAGGATGCACCTTTCATCTTTGACAATGAGTGCTATGAATCTTTCCAAACCCTCAAACAAGCACTTATTTTAGCTCCAATCATCCAGCCACCTGATTGGATGCTGCCTTTCGAGATCATGTGTGATGCTAGCGACTTTGCTGTTGGTGCCGTTCTCGGCCAAAGAAAGGATAAAAAGCATTATGCTATATCCTATGCTAGTAAAACCTTGACTGGGCCACAACTCAATTATGCTACCACTGAAAAAGAGTTGCTGGCAGTTGTCTTTGCAATAGACAAGTTTAGATCTTACTTAGTTGGAGCAAAGGTAATCATTTATTCAGATCATGCTGCGCTTAAATACCTGCTCACTAAGAAAGATGCTAAACCTCGATTGATCCGCTGGATTCTCTTACTCCAAGAATTTGACATAGAAATAAGAGATAAGAAAGGGGTAGAGAATTCAGTAGCCGATCACTTGTCTAGGCTCCAGTATAAGGAAACACATGAGTTGCCCATTAATGATTATCTAAGGGACGACACACTCCTCGCGGTATCGCACTCTAACCCCTGGTACGCAGATATTGTGAATTATATGGTTGTAGGTTATGTCCCACAAGGAGGAGATAAGAGAAAGCTCAAATATGAAGCTCGATGCCACTTATGGGATGACCCATATCTCTATCGACTTTGTTCTGATGGATTATTACGGAGATGTGTCTCGATGGTTGAAGCGATGAAAATCATAGAGAGATGTCATGCACCACCCTATGGAGGACATTATGGAGCATTCCGTACGCATGCGAAGATCTGGCAAAGTGGATTTTTCTGGCCCACGATGTATCAAGATACAAAGGAGTTTGTTAGAAGATGTGCCAGATGTCAAAAACATGGAAACATCAATGCTCAGAATGCAATGCCACTCCAGAACAACCTACAAGTAGAGTTGTTTGATGTCTGGGGAATCGACTACATTGGACCATTCCAAAGATCTGGAGATGCTGAATACATCTTAGTGGCAGTTGACTATGTGTCCAAGTGGGTAGAAGCATTACCATGTCGAGCTGCCGATTCTAAACACGCCAAGAATATGTTCCATGAAGTGATATTCCCAAGATTTGGTGCACCTAGAATGGTCATAAGTGATGGAGGATCACATTTCATTGACAAGAGCTTCAAACAATTCCTGACAAAATATGGAGTGAAGCATAATGTTGCAACTCCATACCATCCCCAAACAAGCGGTCAAGCGGAAACATCAAATAAGCAAATCAAGAACATCCCGCAGAAGACCGTGGACGAAATGGGAAAGAAATGGAAGTACAAGCTTCATGATGCACTATGGGCATACCGGACTGCATACAAAACACCCATAGGCATGTCACCTTATCAGCTAGTATATGGGAAGACCTGCCATTTGCCTGTTGAATTGGAATTCAGAGCTCACTGGGCAATCAAGAAATGGAACATGGATCTCCATCTAGCCGGCAATAATCGTCAGATGCAAATATCTGAGCTGGAGGAGTGGAGAGAAAAGGCTTATCACAGTTCCAAAATTTACAAAGAAAGAACCAAAAGGTGGCATGACAAGAGAATCAAGCACAAGGAGTTCAAGCCAGGAGACAAGGTTCTATTATTCAACTCAAGAATAAAGCTCTTCGGTCATGGAAAACTTAGAAGCAAATGGGAAGGACCATTCAAGGTGATTGAAGTTGCATCTCATGGTGCCATCACACTTCAGGATGATATAGGTAACGCATTTAAGGTAAATGGTCAACGTTTGAAAGTTTTTCTTGAACCTAAAAACATAGAAGAAATTGATGTGATTGAATTCTTGCAATTTAAAGATCCAATATAAAAACCCCGTCGTATATGCTCTAGAAAACTAAGGCCTAACGCTTAATCAGTTCCACAAGTTTTGTTGTCTATTTGAGTTGTGTAGGATTTGGGAAGTCGGACATGCAAATCACAAGAGTGAGGGACTATGTCAACATCCAGCTTGGGGGAGAGCACCCCCGTGTATCTAGCTAAGTATTTCTTTTTCCCTTCTTATATATTTTAATTTGCTTGCTACATATTTTTAGTTCTATGTAATGTCTAAGTTTGTTAAATAAAAGGAGGGTGTACAAGTTTTTGCCTGCTAAAATAAATCCCTAGAATAAACTCTTTTGGATATGATGAATAGTTGCTCTGCCAAAATTCCTTTCAAGTACCTGTTTTCAACCTAGAACTCTTCCAAGTTTTGGACACACTGTTTTGATCTAAGATTTGCTCTGAACCTGAAACTTGTGGGTAGCGAATGCTTGATCTAAGTCTAGGTGGTTGACGGGTATGATATGGGAAGGTCTGAGTTGCTGTTTATCTTGTTCTAAGTGATACTAGAGTTCTGGAGAATTTATCTTTTGAAAATTTAAACTAATGCATGATGAGTTCCTGTATGACGAGAGTTTAAATTCCTACCACTGCCATATATCATGCTTGATAGACTAGGAAGTCCACTTATACTTACTTATGCTTTGAGTGTGGTCGATTGTGTTGACCCTTAGAAACTCGTCATACAGTTAAAATCAAGATCACACATGTACACCATGCACCCCTCGCTACTTCTACCCTGGAAGTATGTGCTACCATATTCATCCATTTAGACACATCCCAAAATTGTTCTACTCCTACACTGGGAGTGAACATCAAAAATTTCCCTTCATCCATTGCTAGCCATTTTGTTATCCAATAAAGCTCCAAGTATACTTTTGCTGCTACCTCCATCAATATTCCATCAATATTTTCAAAGAAGAGACCAAGGTGCTTCATCATCATCAAGAAAAAAAAAGGAGAAAAGAAAAAAAAAGAAAGAAAAAAAAAGAAAAAAGAAAGAGAAGAGAAGAGAAAGAAGGAATGTCCCATCATATGCGAGATTTTTAGCTGTCCAAATTCTATCCAAATTCTTCATAGTTCAATTTCAAGGGAGGTATAAATTTCTTCAAGGAGCAAAAGTAGAAATTAGGTGTTCACCATTATCATCTCTTCACCCCTTCATTTCTTCTTATATCTATCATCACCATTTTCCACTACCACCATATATCCACTTAACTCAAATATAGGACCACACACATGCACATCTTGATTTGATTGTATGTCCAGTTTCTTCGGATCCATGGTTTGACTATGCAACATATGTATAAGCTCCCACCTACAACTCCACATAAGCCTATTAGAGGTAGGGTGAGAGAGTGAAGGCACAATGTTACTCTGCCTTATGCCAAAAATACCACATATCTTGAGAGAAGAGAGAAGGCATACACCATCAATGCCTTGGTAAGGATCTAGAAATACCACAAAGGAGAGACTTGAGAGGGTCATACACAGGAATCTCTGAGTTTTATTTGAAAAACTTGCCAAAAACTCTAGAATGAAGGTTGAGCAAAGAACTAGAGACATAGTGCTTGACTTGACCGTTCTGTCTTTCAACTGCTCAAGACCCAAGTGAAGGCTACAAGCTCCATGGTGGAAGGTAATACGAGTAAGTTTGAAGTCAGAATAGTCCACTCTAATCCGGAAGAGAGTTCATGTTTGAATGCATGTGTACTTTTGAGGCGTGAAGCATTGTAGCAACTCCTGATCCTTGGCTGAGTTTAGTTTTGCTCAGGGACGAGCAAAGGTTTAGCTTGGGGGAGTTTGTTGACAGTAGTTAACGTCAATTTTTAACCGTCAACATAACTTTTATAACTGCGAAAAGGTGATCACCAACATAGGTATAGGGGTTATACTAACGAAATTCCATAAGTTTTGGTGAATGTCTATTTCTGCGGGTGACAAACTGAAAATAACCAAGGAAGGCCCACATGTCGGGTTTACATAGATGATAAACGGCGATAAGGTAAAATTCTGTAATCAGGAAGGTTCGAGAAGGCTCTGGACCAAACGGGAGCCCAAACCGGCTTGGTGCCGGGGCGGCCGCCCCGGACCCCAAACCGGGAGCCCCATGACTTGGACCAATCAGCATCAGCCTCGCGGATCCCTGCTCCACCGACCTTGAGGATTAATAAAAACCACCCGTTTAAGGTCGGTTTGATCCAATGATGGAGAATAAACGTGACGCGGATCGATGACGTAGCAATTCCTTAGGGGCTACTCCACCCAGGGCTATATAAGGAGGGCGCCCCCCTCTAGTTTTTCCATCATTATTCTTCTACAGATCATAATCTAGGGTTTCATCCTCCATCCAAGTAGAAGAGGGTCCCTCTAGTTCATCTAGTTCTAGTCTAGTTCATCTAGTTCTAGTTCTAGTTCGTCTAGTTGTATCTAGAAAATAGGGAGAGAGAGGAGGAGAGAGCTGAGGAGGAGCCGGATCTGTCGGATCTTCCTCAACATTGTACTTTTGCAGCATCTAGTTCGTCTTCCAGCTACTCTCCAGGTTCTACAATTATTATTTTTAAGTTCAGTTCTTTATTTAATTATACTTTATTCTATTTACTTGATCTTTGCTCGTATTGAGTGCTCTAGTTATTCTAGATAATTAGAGTAGTAAACGCTAGTGTAGACGTGGTGTCTAGGCTATAGTTTACCTGAGTTTGCGCCCAATCCCATGGATAGTTGTGGTAGCCCCAGAGGTGACAGCTCTGTCAGGCCTTTGTATTCCACCACGTTCGGGTTGGTGTTTCGTAGAGCTTTTTGGCAGCCTTCTCCCGACTACTTTATTCCCAATCTCTTTCGAGAGTCGGAAAGGTACTGTTGCTCCATAGTAAGTAGAGTGTAGTAAGCCTGATTTTGATCACCCAATCAACTTAGAAAACTCTAGAAGGTTCCTGTCTACCCACCAAAAACATATATATCTTTCTTTTCTTACCTTTATCGTTGGACAACCTTGATTCTCTAGTACACTTCACGTTCCCCGTGGAAATCGATACTCTGGAATACTCCCGGGTGAAAGCTACATCGTACTCCGTGCGCTTGCGGATTTATCTGCTTACGCTAAGAAGTGTCAACACTTACCTTAATTTTTGTGTCCACCAGTTAGTATGTTGTCCATTTGCAAGTGTTCCTGCTGCCACTTTCAGTTTTGCCAGGAGATCTTGTAGTCTTTTTGTTGCAAATTATTTAGAACAGACATTTCAGTCTTAATGAATGACAAATAGTTTGTGTTGTGCTGACTAGCAGATTTTGCGTGATTGTTCTTTTCTATCAGTGAACAATAGTTCAGTGGTAATATAGACAGTTCAGTTTTACAACATCAACTGACTATCTAGGATATGAACTGAGTAGCATCTCTGTAGGTTGTTTGATGCAGTCAATGTGTTGTCATCTGTGCTCCTAGCAAGGATGCCCCCATGTTCCTTGTTGGTGTCAACAAGGAGTTGAAGCCTGACATTAACATTGTCATCAATGCTAGCTGCACAACCACCTCTTATGGCCTGACATTAACATGGTCTCCTATTCATTTTATGGTTTTCTCAGTTTTTAATACCATAGCTTATATATTGTACCATCTTGATGGTCATAATTTCCTAAGAAAATGAATTAGTCTTTTAATGTGAATGGTCTGTAACTAGAAATTAGGTAACAAACCATTACTTGTTCGTGAGGCCACTGTTGGACTAAATCTGGACAGCTGGTTGGCTCTCTTCTTCCCCACCCACCCAAACACTCTTGCTCAGTCTCTGTCCCCTATATCATTTTTCTAAATGTACAGTGTAATTTGTGTAGAGTTTGATCTACAGATTGGTCCACTCGAGGGAATTCAATTTTTCTATATTGTGCTTCTTCTAACATGTTCCTACAAGCATATACTTTGCTGAAAGTTATCTATTTCTTGGTTGGATTCACAAATAACTTATAGCTTTGTTAGTTAAATTGTTCTTTTGGATTCCAGGTGGAGGCATCAAAATTGTTCTTGGTGGATTTCTTTGTATGTGCTTTAGAAGGTGTTCTCTGACGAACTTGCAATTCTTCATGTTTTGATTGAAGTTGTAAGTCTTACTCTTATATCCCTCATCAAGAGCCCTGTGGTTAGGGCCCTCTTTTGTAAGTTTTATTTAAGATCGCTTCAATTAGGGCTTACAATATCCTATGAACAGTTCGGGCAAGTTGTTGAAAAAGATTTTGCCAAGGATAACTTGTGGCCTAAGATTATACCTCAATTGAAATTAGTGATGCCGAGCAGCAATCTTGTTAGTCCAGGCCAGCATCCTGAGTGGAATACCATTAATACTCTCAAAGTACTTCAACTCTGTGACATTTTTTATGGTTTATTGTTTCAGCCAACATGCCAATAGCAGCAGCAACGTGCTTGATTCTGGTCCTTTGCACAAGCAAATCGGAGCAATATACAAAGGTTTGCTGGTAGAGTAGTAATTGAAGGTGGACACAAGTCCTCTGCATTGTTTGTAACATAGTAACATACATGGTTGCAGATGGAGATGGTACTGGTCGGCTATTGTTGAGGATATGATAGGCGGTAGAAAGCTGATGGAAGTGGCGAGAGAATATAAGAAAACATCTAACAACATGTAGTATTTGCACTATTTGAAAAGTGCAATTTCATATTCTTGTTTTGTAATTTTTGAAGATAAAATTCGCTGAGTATTGCAGCCATAGATTAGTAGTACTGTTACTTTTGATTTGTGGCAGAATTGTTATTTTGTAGTAAGCTTGTAAGTATGCCTATTGGGCCAATAGTTCAATTCTGGCCCAAATGAGAACAAACTCAGTTAGCGGGTTTTGGACCATGTGCCCGTTAAGATTCGGAGGGCCCGGTAGCTGTCTGGGTTGGGTTTGCGGGTTCAATCGCGGACCCGTTTGGGCTGCTTGCTACAGAAAAAGAACAGAGGACAGATCTGACCCTTGGATGCAGATCCAAGGGTGTAGGACGTCGCCTGGGATTTCTCCTATAACCCAGGCGACTGGATTTCCCTATAATATAACAGAAATTATATGTTCAAATATGTTTTTGAAGACTGCACACCAAGTCAAAATGTGCATTACATTCGAGTCGAGTGAGGAAGTATATCTCGATGGTGGAGAAGAGGAGGGAGGTCTGACGTTGCATCTTGGCGGAGGAGGGAAATCAAAGAGAGGGAATGTGTCGCCTAGCATATAGGAAGTGGAGGGCAACGATCAATGTAGGATAGCTAGGATGTGACCGGAGGTAGGAGGATGGGACTAAAAAAGGGCTTTGTCTACACAGAATTCGGCTGATTTAGACCTATTTGTCATTCAAGTGTTAGAGGGCTTCATAACATCCGAATCACCCATACAAAACAAATCGTGTGACTCGAGGACGTCCATCGGTCCGATTTTCCATAACCACAAAATGGTGACGTAAAGAACCAAATAAAAAATAAAAAACAAAAGAAAAACAAAAAAATAACAGATGAACCAGCACGTGCACCTTGAGTGCTTCTGAAAGGGTTTTCAGAATTACACCGAGAGGGTGGTGTGCACCTATTATGTCTCCATATTTGAGTGAGTAACCGACCCTGAAGCTTCCTGAACAAAGGAAATCGTACATCAGCATATTCATTCACACGGTTCTTCTGAAAAGTTCCCCATTTTCAATCTTGTCGCCTGTTTGAATGATGATGTGCTTTCAAAAAAAAAAAAAAATTGTCTCACGAAGCTTTGTTTTTTTTTAAAAAAAAAAGAAGTGAAGCTTGTTTTAGAATTCAATGGAATGCCACATATGTTGACAAGAAAAACTTTACCAATAGAGCGACTAGGCTTAATTAATAAGTTCCTAGAGTCAAGAATATGCAAGAAAATATATGGTGCAGCAAGAATCAAAGCCGCCCAAGTGAGAGAAGGGTGATTTTGGGCCTCTGCGTGCCCAAACCGGCAATACCCTATCTACTCCAAGTCCGACATGTTTACAAATCGGTTTTGGTTATATTTTTGACATAGATAATAGAGTTTGTGTATTGAGTATATGTTTCCAACGAGGACAAGACCCTCTATATAAACGAGTGGATCACAACCGACTGAAAGATCCAACATTTAATCAACTTTCTCATCATGTATCACCATTTTTTGACCTATTGTTCCAATCTACTGTTGTCCGTTGCATCTTTCCGCAAGATCCGGCAGTGTTCTAGGTGGCTTTACTGATGCTAGGACAACCTCGGTGAGCCCTGAGCCGAATCTGTCTGTATTCACTTTTCACTTGAGCAAAGTGGACTTTATTTTGTTTATGAACGGTTTCTTTGGTAGTAGCTAAATACTAGATAGAGAACGACCAAGAGTGCAATAATATGAGTCAACAATAATACAAATAAATCGCAATCAATTTACTGGCTCAACGGTCCCACAAAATAGCAAGTACGTGGAGCCTAATTATATTTTGCATGATGACACCTTGAGCCTGCAGGTCGATTACCAGAGTGGTCTTTCACTAATGAGGAGTTATTGAAAGTCCCTCATGTCACTACCGGATCCGCCTTGTTTGCAAAGCACGGATTGCCATCAGCAAAGGCTTTGCCGATGGCAATCTGACGTGGCCATCGGCAAAAAATTTACCGGCAAAGCCGGGTTTGCCGATGGCCACGTGTCAGGCCATCGGCAAACCTTTGCCTATGGCCACGTGGGCCATCGGCAAAACTGCCATGTCAGCCGACGTGCTGTCAGGCTGACGGCGGCTTTGCCGATGGCTGGCGTGGGCGCGGCCATCGGCAAACATTTTTTTATTTTTTTTGAAATCTTTTTTGCCGATGGCCAAGGCCATCGGCATAGGTGTTTTTGGAAAAATAAAAAAACAAAAAGACCAACACCGGCCCATACGGGCCCGACGTCGAGCCCGAGCTCGCCACCGCCGCGCCGTCCGGCACCGGGCCAACTTTGCCGAATATGGGTTTGCCGATGGCTTTTGTTTGCCGATGGCCAGGCCATCGGCAAAGAATGGCTTTGCCCATGGCCAGTCTTTGCCGATGGCTGGGCTGTCGGCAAACACTGGTTTGCCGATGGCCCCGGCTGTTTGCCGATGGCTGACTACTTTGCCATCGGCAAACTCCGCGGCCATCGGCAAATAAGCCGATTCCGGTAGTGTGTTTGCTCCCACCACAACATTTGGGACTTCGTGGAACATCCACGTGCGGACACGTCGCCTAAACCGTTTTCAAAAAACGCCCTCCGAATTCACATAAACAAAGCCTAGTCCAAATTCTGTGTTGTTGACGCACACGTCTCCTTGATTTTTTACATAAAACCGTCCAGATGCAAATTTATACAGAGGCCCTCCTAGTGTTCATCGTCCAGCACTCCCACCCCAAGTCCCCCAACGCTTGGTCGCCCTCATTCTTCTCCCCAATCCCCCGCCACCACAGCTTGGCTCGCCGCTCGCCGCATGCGCCTCCACCTGGACACGCGCCTGCCCGCCAAGGACATGGACGCCCGCGCCGACGCGTTCCTCGACAACCTTACCCTACGCCGCGTCGCCGTCACCAGGATCAAGGACCTCTTCGGCGGAGAGCGGAGGCACGTCTCCATCGGCGTCGAGGCCGTGCATGACCCATCTGTGCTCATGCTCGACGAGCCCACCTCCGGCCTCGATAGCACCTCCGCGTTGCAGATCGTCGGCGTGCTCCGCGCCATGGACGAGACACGCGGACACACTGTGCTGCTCAGCATCCACTAGCCGGGAGCACGCATCGTCAAGATATTCAACTCCGTCCTCCTGCTAGTTGCCGGCTCCGTCCTCCACCAGGGCACCGTCGACCAGCTCCACGACCAGCTATGGTAGTGGCGTGGGGGCGAGGGCTGGGCAATGTTGTCCGGTGATCTACTGCAGAGATTCCTCCAAAAATTTTGGTAGTTATAATGTAATTTTATTGCTTCACTTAATTACAGATTGACTCCCTTAATTACAGATTGACTCCATTGGAATTGTTTCAGGATTGGCGATTATCCATTTAGATGATTAATTGCCTCAACTTCTGATCTCTATTGATGGTTCTTCTTCATCATGGGTCAGGCCCAATCTTCTTTCCGCTCAAGATTATCGAATTCCCTAATCCCCATTGAACAAATTTCAGTTAATAACCTCTTAGCCTATAACTGACATTTGTTTGCTTATTGGATTTTATTGCAGATTAGTCTATGAGTTTCCTAGGAGACCATCCTAATCATCAGGAAGTGGTATGTGTTGTTTTATATGGCTTTTTTCATCCTAACATTATTTCCAACTAAAACAATTCACTATTAAGAAAAAAAGGAGCTATTTTAGTGAAGGAACTAAAAAGGGCTCTTAGTAAAGAAACCATAACCGTGGGTGTGTTTGGATCCCTCTTTCTAAACTTTTGTGACTAAACTTTAATTTAGTTACTTTAGGTACTAAACTTCTAAATAAACTAACTGAAAAGTGACAAACACTTTAGTCCCACTATTCATCCGAAACTTTTGTCACCCAAAACTTTTGTGCATGAAGAGATTGAAGCGGAGATTTGCCTCCAGATTAGCACACCGGTTCTTTGAGGGGGACCGTTCTTGCGCTGATCGAGGACGCCGGTTTCTGTCACAACCCTTCGAAGAAGTGGCCGCATCGCGGCTAGGCCTCGTGCGGCTAACGCAACGCAACACGCACAGGTGGTGCTACTAAAGAAGCTTGGCATCCATGTCGAGGAGAATGTGGTGATGTGGACTTCAAGAGCAAGTTCATGGGCGGCCTTCCGCGTAGACCTGTCGGATAAAAAGAAGCACGCCATGTAGATTCTGCTCCAGGGTGAGCTCGATCTGTCGACCATTGATATGGACATGTCCGGGCTGGACAATGACATGGGTGCGTAGCTTAAGGTTTTATTATGTAATCAAAAGCATTGTGTTGTGTTGGATGGGTGTAGGGTTTCGGTAACTTGGGTTGCCCGCTCCTATATGGTAATGTTGTGACATTCTATCTTCTCCTTAATGAAAAACGCGCCTACGATATGATTGCAAAAGAGTCACCCAAAAGATGCTAAAAGGTGACTACAATATTTTAGTGTGCTAAACTTTAGGAGGCGGTATCTAAATAGGCCCACATGTTTTGGTTAAAGCTAAAGCTTCTCCAAACCGGTCTTTGGTCTTGATGCCAACACACATGTTGCACTACGTTTTTCTCCCTTCCGCTTCCAAAGTATTCGATGGATTCCATATTTTTGTTGAAGAATATATGCATCGTTGTTAAAATTTGATTGCACTTTCTTGAACAGGAGTAGGGGAGCAACATGCTGTCCGTGTGGGGATGGAGGGAGCACATGCACGCACGTCTAGTAGACACTGCTAGCATGTGCGACGACCTCAGTTGACCTCGCCCGTCCTCGTCAACCTGGTCCTACATCCCACGGCACTCGATAGGTAGAGGCAGTGGGATGTCCTTGGGCTGCTTCATCTGCACTGCACTGGACGCCTTCAATTAATTAATTAACTAACTCCTCTGTCCGCTCACGCTGTGCCGCTGTGGTTCACTTCGCACCAACCTGCGAGATCCTCCTTGCTCTGTCCACCACGGTACGTGTACCAATATACGCTGAACATGGGGGGTTATATGCCCACAGCAGTCGCACGGCCTTCTTCTTCCCCGAGCAGGCCCTGCCCCTGCTCCGTCGCCCAGGCCGCCGGTAACCTTTGCGCTGACCAACCACCCTGCCCCATCAAGCCCGCCCACCCTAATCTCTTTGGACGACATTGTTCATCTTCTTCCTCTCTTTCCTCTCCGCCACCCACCACCACCGTTGCCTACGGCGCCGGCAACCTTCCCGCCAACCAACCACCCCTGCACTGACGAGCCCGCCCACCCTAATCTCAGCGATCGTGTATTGTTCTCCGGCCTTCGCCCCCGCCGCGTACCCATACCCATCTGATTGTCCAACCCCATCCTGCTCGCCGCCGCCGCCACGCTCATCGTCCTATTGATGACTGCCGCAAGGTCAGCCGGGCGGATTCTAAGGCCAGGGAAGGAGGATGCAAGAGAGGACCTCACCAGAACCCTAATCTCAGGGGACCTCACCGGAATACTAATATGATGGGACCTCATCGGAACCCTAGTCTCGATGGACAGTGCTGGAATCCTAACCTATAGCGCCGCCGTCGCTTCATTCACCACCATGGCAGCGGCGCCCTTGCTACCGGTCGTTCCGCCCGCCCCTCCCGCCCCCACCCCCTTCTTCCTCGGTTCGGGCGTGCGCTATCGATAGTGGCACGCGCGTGCCAAATAGCAATTTCAGATGAACATGGGTGGGATGACCGTTGTAGGCTAACACAATATATTAGCTTTGATGGAACATAGTGATACAAAACTTTTGATCCGAAATTTAAGTACTTCCTTCGTCACAAAACAATTGTCATCTTAGGATATGGCAAAGACACTAAGAACTTGTTTCGATGAGTGAGTCTCAGATCCTTAAAAAACATTTTTTTTCTCTAGTTTGTAAAATCTAGATTTTGAGGAATAAACTGATGTGGTGTTTGCATCCCAAGGGCCTCTAGCCTAGTGGTTAGAGCACCCGAGTGGCACCCAGCAGACCTGGGTTCGACTCCCCGTGGGAGCGAATTTAAACAGTCTGCATTATTAAAAAAAACTAAAAAAACAGGCCAGGGTTTCCCTTGCTGACTTCGGTCAAAAAAAAATTTTTGTGTCTCTTTGGTTTAGAGACTCCACTCATCACCAGCCTCCCTCACTCCCTCACACCTTGCGCTTCGCACAACTCCTTCGCTGGTAGCCTCACGCATATAGTCTCTCTATATTATGGGCCAGTTGAGTAAGCAAATTGGTTCCTAGACTGTATTTTTATTGACTCATATTGCAACCCTTGGTCGTTGTCTGTGCACCTACTACCAAATAAAGCAACCGTGATATAAACAAAAACGAAGTCAAGTCAATATAAACAAAATAAAGTCTACATAGCTGAAGTATATATCACCCCCGGCCAGGCCTCTAGCTTCATAACCACTGGATCGTAGTATCATTAGTTCAACCATTCCGCATCCCCATTGCCACCCGAGCTCTCCTCCAGATCTCCAGCCATGTTGTTCTGGCGTCTCAAGTCTTGCCGTCAACTCTACGAACGCGGTCGTTCTGGACCAGGGCTCAGCTGAGCCCCCTAACGGAGCCGTTGGATCGTCGCAACAGGATGCACATCACAGACCGTTGCGCGGGCATGTTAAAGAGAAACGAAATCGTAATGTTCTGCATTAGAGATCACCTGCAGCATATGGCGCATTTAATGGCATGTGGTTGGCAGTTGCCGCAAGGGGCGAGCCGCATTTACAGCTAGTCGTGAACCAGGCATCCAATTTGAAAAACGAGGGCTACAACACATGAGCGCCGCCGCCGCCAACACATGAGCGCCGCCCCCGCCAACAGATGAGCGCCGCTGCTGCCCGCCTCGGCGGCCATGGAGCCGCCGACGGTGACGGATGCTAGCTCGCAGCTAGTATCGGCCGAGTATGCTGGTCAGGGCATCCTCAACGACAGCAGTGCATGCTGCGCGGGATCCGGAGATGAAAACAGCAATCCTGGCGGGCACTCGGATCGATCCCTGGATCCCAACGATCCAAGGAACCATGGAGGCGCGGCTGGAACCGAAGTCCTCACCACGATGTCCTTCAGCTCGAGGTGAGTCCCAACATACTTATAGATTAGGTTTAATGCCCAATATCAAGGCTCTGGCACTTGGATCGCGTCTACAAAATTGGAAAGAAAATGTGTCATATAATTTACTATCTTGGCAGGAGACGAGGCAAATCAGGGCCAGACTCCTGCTTGACACCCACGGCAGAAAGCGCTATAACACGTGCGATCGCTGCTGCTGCAAATCAAGATGTGAGGATGGTGTTTTTCCCACACAAAGGGACCTGCAGTCGCTAGAGAGCTTCAGTGATCGAGTTGTCATCGTTCCCATACAATCGAACTGAAGATTGGGAAATTAGAGAGGCGGGTAATTTAGGGATCTGATGCTGTGATCTTCTTCTGTGTTGTGACTTGTGACTTATGGCATGTAGCACCTGAATGTTTCGTGTATCATAAAAGCCATTTTAGTATTAGCAAAGGTGCAAAGAAGAACTGCAGTGAGATTACTTATCAGAAATAGCAACTAGGCAAGGCATAATGCTTTAAATCAAGTATTCTCCTTATGGACAATGAGTACAAGCATCACTTTCCTCAAAGTAAAGCAGAAAAACTCCATCTATACTTGTGCACATAGCAGAATTGTAGTACCAAAATGATTCAATTCAAATTTTCTCCTAGGACATTCTAATCAGAGATCAAGCATCCCTTTCCTCGGAGAAAAGCAGGACACCATCTAAACTTGTGCTTCCAAAGTAGCATCATGAATTTTCCTCAAAAATGATCATGGTCATGATTACCAAGGAAACAGCGTAATAGTACCTGAACGAATATGTAATCATCTCCACAAACTCAAACTTTACTCTAGAACATATTCACCCTGATACTTAATTCTAGTTCCATTGGCCGTAAATGATGTGTGCAACTTAGAACTAATGATTCCAACTTCATGAGGCATTATTTTTGTTTTTCAGGATCTAAAACCTTGCTGCAAAGCAAGGGAATTTAAATCGCCTGTAAACATAATTCAAATGCTATAGCTTAATGCACAAACAGGGATGAACAAGTAAGGAGGGCTCTTAAGACGAGCTACCACTATCAAGAAGAAACTGACACCGGTTACTAGATTCCACCGCACTATATATATAACAAAGAGAAGGAAATAGCGACTTAATTCTACAGCACACATAAAAGCAGAATGAAGAGTGGAAGAATACAGGAGCAGGAAGAGAACTTTCCCTCGTTGAAACGGCAGAGAAGGAGAGAAGACCCTGATGGTATATTATATCAGGACAGAGCTAAAATGCCTAAATGACATCAAGTTATGCTCGGGTGGGGTAAGGGGTTTGCTACTATGTCAGCCTCAAACTTAGCAGCAGGTCCAAGTAACCATTTTAGACATGTTAGGCCTGATCCTAACAATACAAATGTATAGTTCAAAGGTTTGCAAATATTTTTTTTTTTTAAGAGCACGCTTATGCTGCGTATTTCATTAAGACGAAGAAGAGGTCAAATTACAACCAAGGTTTGCAAATACACTCCAGTAATCAACACATAGTCATGCTTTGGCCCAGAAACAAACAATGTTGACGGGGAATGCCAAAGACAATAGCGACATCTTTATTGGAAAAACTTAGCCTATTCCCATCTGCCAATGCTAGATCATTGAAACATCTACAATGTTCATAAGCTAGGTAGATTATCTTCTGTTGGTGTACTTAATTGGAGGGAAACTCAAAATCCACCATAACATGTACAGTTGACTACCTACCTCTTCCTGTATTTAAGATAGTATATCAACAAAACAAGAGAACCAATATTGCATAAATAAATGAAGCACACCTGTACAGCAGCACCATTGCCGTAAGGATTAGTCTGCACGTGTATTTCCTCCTATCGTAGACACTTCATCTCAAATTCGTTCATAAATTGCTTCTCCAAAGATGAATATCAAACGAAATCCTCCACTAAAAGAAAACAGCATCTAATTAGGGCATAGGACCGTGTGGAAAAGGTGAGAGAAGTTCTTGGACGAACGTAGGTGCGAACTGTGAAATGGGGAGAGAACTACCATGTCCATGTGTCCATGCCCCCGGTGCCCTTCGGGCTTCTGCACCCAGGTGGCACAAAAGATGCGCCGAGGATAGGAGTTCAGCAGCTATCGGCGGTGAGGAGCAACCAGTGGCGTCGCCCGTGCGCAGAGGAGCAGCCGCCGCCGGCGTCCGTGAGGGGAATCTCGAACCGACCGCACCACCTCCAGCCGCAGCCACGGCTGCCGCCGTATCTACTTCAACCCTAGCAAGGAAAACGGATGAGGAAGAGAAGGGGAAGGGAAAGCAGGAGGGGAGGAGGCGATAGGAATTAGACCTAGGAGATGAACTGGGACCGCCTGGAGCTAACCTGCAGTAGATCTTGAAGCTCGGACCGGAGGTGGTGGTGTTCGCGAGTCCGGCAACGGAGATGAGGAAGAAGCTGACTGAGGTGGAGGCGGAGGCCGAGGACGGCGGCGGTGGCGGGGGCGAACACGGTGGCGGCGGGGGTGGGGACCGAGGTGGAGGGCGAGGATGGCGGCAGCGGCAGCAGCGCGGAGCGAGCACGAGAGCCGCAAAGAGGGGGCCGAGCACGGCGGTGGCGGTGGCGGCGGCGGCGGCTGCTCTTCTTACGCGTCGCCCTCGTACCCACGAAAAAAACATTCGGCAACCTAACCAATGGTCCGTAATCTAAAACGGAATATGGTTAACAACCCATATAAAACTGGGCCAGCACCGTAACAACTTGGTTTACATGAAAGAGCGTGGTCGGCCACATTGTGTTTGCACGAATCTTCTGACAATATCCAAAGGCGAGTGAGGGGGGCTCAGATGAGCCCTTCGCCAGGAGAACATTCGGCTCAACTCTACCGTGCGAGATCTGAGCTTCCATCTATGCTTGCTGGCTCTTCGTGGCAGCGGCAGCTGACGAAACGTGATGAATTCGAGGCGAGGACGAGGAGCTACTCATCCCGCAGCAGTGGCGCGGCGGCGGCTTGCGGCACCCCCGGTGAGCGGGTGACGGTCCTGACCATCGACGGCGGCGGCATCCGTGGCCTCATCCCAGGCACTGTGCTCGCCTACCTGGAGGCCGAGCTGCAGAAGCTCGACGGGCGGGAGGCGAGGCTGCCGGACTACTTCGACTACATCGCCGGGACGAGCACCGGCGGGCTCATCACGGCGATGCTGGCCGCCCCAGGACCGGGAGACGACAGGGGCCGCCGCCCGCTCTTCGCCGCTGCGGACATCAACCAGTTCTACCGCGACCACGGCCCGGGCATCTTCCCTCAGAAGTGGAGTAACGGCGCTACATCGTGGTTACGCCCCAAGTACGACGGCGCATACCTCCGCCGCGAGGTCCAAAAAGTGCTCGGCGAGACGAAGGTCGGCGACACGCTCACCAACGTCGTCATCCCCACCTTCGACGTCAATCTGCTTCAGCCCATCATCTTCTCCACCTACGACGTACGTACGTACGTACAGTCGTACACGTCTCCACACAAGTTCATGCCGTGGTGTCTTTATGCGTTTCTCTGCGCACGCAGGCCAAGACCACGCCTCTGAAGAACGCGCTGCTATCCGACGTCTGCATCGGCACATCGGCGGCTCCGACGTACCTCCCAGCACACTACTTCCACACCCATGTCGACAACGAAGGCAAGCGACAAGTGAAAGAGTACAACCTCATCGACGGCGGTGTCGCCGCCAACAATCCTGTATGTACAGTGCACAGGAACATTTGTATTTGATGGTTGTGTTCAAGCCTTCCAGGCCCTGATCAGAGGTTGTACAACTCTTGCAGACGATGGTTGCCATGTCGGTGATCACGGACGAGTTGATCATCAAGGAAGACACAACGCGTTTCCTTGCGGAGGAAGAACGCGGCCGGTTCCTGGTGCTGTCCATCGGCACCGGCCTGGCGTCAGACGCGAGGTACAAAGCGGCGGCGTGCTCCAGGTGGGGAAAACTCCAGTGGCTGTGGGGCAGCAAGGACAAGAGGCCCATCATCGACATCTTCATGGCTGCCAGCTCCGACCTCGTCGACATCCACGTCGCCGTCAAGTTCAAGCTGTTTCGCAGCGACAGGAACTACATCCGCATCCAGGACCACAGCACGCTCAGCGGCGTAGCGGCTGCTGTCGACGCAGCGACGTCGGAGAACATGCAGAACCTCGAGGACATCGGCGAGCGCATGCTGGAGCAGCCGCTGTCGAGGGTCAATGTGGAGACCGGGATGTATGAGGCGGTAACAGGAGACGAGAGCAAGACCAACGCTCAGGCGCTCAAAGACCTGGCGAAGAACCTCTCGGAGGACAGGAAGGCAAAAGAGAAACTGCGGTGGAAGACTGGACTTGCCGCAGCCGGCGGCAGTGTCGGGCGGTGAGAAAGGCTGGTGGCTCAAAAAGTCCACTTAATTAAGAGACGAGATATAAAATCGAGGATCATGTCAGAATAAATTGAATAAGATTTTAGTCTTTGGCTCACGATAGTACCGTAGTAGCTTGTTAATGTACTACTGGCCTAGTAATGGTTTTTCCTTTTCGAAATGGCAATGTTCATGAAGGAGAGTAACCCGATTCTTTTTTAAAAAAAAAAGGTTCTGGGAGGACATTAGACTTCGAAATTAGGATAGATATGCCTTTGTAGCAGTCTTATGGCATATCTGCAGCGTATCTGTTATAATTTTTCTGTTATCATTTTTTCTCAATGCTATATATACTACTGTGTCTTTAAATAATAAATACACTCTCTACTTTTATAGAAAAATGTTGTTCTAGCATTTAAAGCTTGGCTCATAAAAAAATGTTTACTATTTAGCTGAGGAAATGATGAGCCCTAGCCTACAAGTTATTCGTCAAACCACCACCACCACCTTCTACACCAACCTAGCTTTGTTTCTTTCTTCCCATTCCCCCTCCTACCTCTAGCCGCTCCATCCAAACCCTATTGCTACCGATGCCTTCCTCTCATTTCCCGATGGCCATTACTCCCCCTTTCCTTGCTACTGCCGCTCCTCTTCTCCTTTGTTGAGATGTGGCGACCTCCCTCCTTTTCTCCTTCACATGAGGCCTCCTCCACTTCTCTTCCGTCAACACCCGTCCTCTTTTCCTCTATCGGTGGCCATGGCCTTAAGGCCGAGGTCACACATTGAGGGGCTTGCAACACCCGTCCTCTTTTCCTCTATCGGTGGCCATGGCCTTAAGGCCGAGGTCACACATTGAGGGGCTTGCATGTTGACAAGGACGAGCAATCTCTTGGCTGAGCGTGCATGGGGTTCGGTGATGAGGCAAGCATGACCCTTGACCCAAGTGTAGGAGGTGGGGTGGGGGAAGTTAACCCCGGGTGATGCTCAAAGGCACGAAAATGTTACTTGAAGAAGATAAGTAACAAAATAAATGGTAGAAGACTACAAAAATCGTTTTTCAAAGTGCTATGGTGGGTATAGAGAAGGCTATTATTTGTCAAATCTATAGTAAAAGCAGCTTAATTATTTGTCAACTTTCATAACAAAACTGTTTGTTCTAGTCAATAATACTACAATAGATATTTAAAATTTAAAATTAGCATTGCATTATTTTGTTCCCGTTACAACGTGGAGGCACGATCCAAGTTATTTCGAACTTCAGCCCCTGTTCCCTAAACTTTTGGATCGGCCACTGAATGTATTGTATATATGCACATTGTTGTTAAAGTTTGTTTGCACTAAGTACGGGAACCACATGCTGCGGTCCGTGTGTGGGGCGGACGGAGTACATGCACGCACACTAGCATGTGGCGACGACCTGGAGTTGACCTCGCGATTCGCGCCCGTCAACCTGATCCCACAAGCAACCCACTGCACTGCACTCGGCTGGCACTGGCATGTCCTTGCGCTGCTGCACTAGCAACGTACTGCACGTGTTTAATTAACCTGGCTGTCCACTAGCATGTGGCGACGGGATCCAGATTCAGTAACTTTATAGAGTAAAGTTACAACGTAACTTTGGCTCAATCTCAGTCATCCAGGCAGCATCCAACGAGTACGTCTAGGACTTCGCTTTTCAGCCCAACCCAGCCGCCGCCCATCGACCTCGAGGACGCGGGAACCAAGCCCCATTAGCGCGCCAAAGCAGGACGGGGAAACTGCGACGCGTCCCGCTCCTGGCTGCTGCCGCGTCGCGCCGCTCCGCATGCCGTATTGCTCGCTGCTGCGCCGCGCCGCCGTCCTCCGCCACCATCCCCGTTGTCGCGCGGCACCGTCTTACCTGCTGTTGTGACGCGCCGCCGGTGCCCAGCCACGCCACCAGTCCTCCGGTGCCCGGCCGCGCCGCCCTCCGCGCCTCCCTGGGGGAGGTGGAGGCTGCGTCGGCCGGGAGAACAGGAGACCCACCCGTTCGTGGAGGAGCTCGCCCGCATCTGCCATATCCAGGTACGAGATCCATCTGCCATATTATGTGCACATGGTCTGCAAGTTCTTGATTTGATGAATATAAAGATATTGCCAACACATTATGTGTTAAAGAGATGGACTAAAGCAGCACGCGATGGGAGTGTACAAGATAAGGAAGGAAGGAATGTGATAGCAAATCCAAAGTTGGAATCTCAACTTCGCTACAAGAACATGTCTCATAAATTTCACAATTTGGCATATAAAGCAGTCCACTCTCCAGAATGTTGTTCGATGATAGAAAGTGCACTTGATTGCTTTGGTACACAGCTAGAGGAGAAACTCAGTGTGTCTACTTCTACCATGAGCAAGCCATGCAATGAAAAAGAAAATGTTGAACCAAATGTCCAGCAAGGAGATGACTTGCTTAGTGCTGCCAAGTTCAAGAAAAAGGAGGTCAAATCCAAAAATTCAAGGAGAAAAAAAACTTGGATTGATAAATTGAACAAGGTGAAGCGCAAGCCAACAAAAAAAGGAGCAAAGGTATGTTAGAAACTTTACAGTGTGCAGCTCATATATGCTACTATAATTCATTCCTAAACTAATTAATTAAACTGTCATTGCTAGAAACAAAAGGAAAGCGATGGATTACAACTCCAAGTAGTAGAGAATCATGGCTGCAGCAAAGGAACAAGTGTGGAGCTTCAAGAATGCAATGCAAGTGTGGAGCTTCTAGCATGAACATGTTGGTTAGATAGTCTTTTGTATAGGGCTAACTATAGTCTTTTGTTGCCCAACTAGTTCTTTTGTGGCCTAATTGTATAAGTGAAATGGCCCAATTATAGTCTTTTAAGCTATGGTCTTTTGCTGGATGTATTTGTGCTTTGAATCTGGAACTCCAAAACTAGAAAATGCTAAGTTCTACTAATGATTATAATATAGATGTTCCTTGTATTTATTTGTTTTGCACTCTTCAGAGTGCCTGCTGTATTTTTGCTTTGTATCTTCAAGGTGCTGAAAGCTTGCTTCTATCTGCAAAGTGTTGGTTCCAGAAAAAAAGTCCAGCGGCTGGCCTGGCTGCTTGGAAATTTAGCCTTAGAAATTTTGGCGGGGGAAAAGTTGAGCTTCAGCTATAGTGCCAGTGCTTCTAGATTGGGCTGAAAAGTAAACTCCTGGGTGTACTCGTTGGATGCTGCCTGGATGACTGAGATTGAGCCAAAGTTACGTTGTAACTTTACTCTATAAAGTTACTGAATCTGGATCCGTGGCGACGACCTGGAGTTGACCTCGCGTCTCGCGCCCGTCAACCTGATCCCACAAGCAACCCATTGCACCGCACTCGGCTGGCACTGGCATGTCCTTGCGCTGCTGCACTAGCAACGTACTGCACGTGTTTAATTAACCTGGCTGTCCGCTTGAGGTTCACTTGGCGTTGTTTACGTCCCGAATTTGGCATGTCAAATTCGGTTGTTCATACACTGTATCGCACTATAGCAATTTTATTTGTATTTGTGAAATATTGTCCAAATATTGATTAATTATACTCAAAAGATTCGTCTCATAAAGTACAATAAAACTGTGTAATTAGTTTTTGATTTCATCTATATTTAGTACTCTATACATGTACCGATATTTTGATGTAACAGAAAATTTTCTTTTTGCATAATAGAATTTAGGGAAAAATTCTGAAACTAAACAAGCGCCACCAACCCGCGGCGGCTGCTATCCTCCTCGCTCTATCCGACTATCCGCCACCTTGCGATGACCATGGGGTGACATGACCGTTGTTGGCTGTGACAGTATTAGCTTTGATAGAATATGGTAATACAAAACTTTAGTACCAAAATTACACGTACTCCCTCCGTCACGTAACAGTACTCGTTATAGGATATCGCAAAGACACTTCTCCCTTCCTGAATATATATAAGGTAAGCACGTATTCCAAAATTGAAACTTTGTTTAATTTGACGAAGAACTAACCCAATATTATAGGTATCAAAAGTTGTGTTACAAAAGTAGTTACATTAGATTTATATTTAAAATTACTTTCTAGTGACTAGACTTTTGTTTCTAAGAATTATATATTATAAGAGAAATTATATGTTCAAATATGTTTTTGAAGACTGCACACCAAGTCAAAATGTGCATTACATTCGTGGACTGAGGGAGTAGATCTCGATGGTGGAGAAGAGGAGGGAGGTCTGACGTTGCATCTTGGCGGAGGAGAGTGCCGGCACTCCGGTAGGGAAATTAAAGAGAGGGAATGTGTCGCCTAGCATATAGAAAGTGGAGGGCAACGATCAGTGTAGGACAGCTAGGATGTGACCGGAAGCAGGAGGATGGGACTAAAAAACGGGTTTGTCTACACATAATTCGGGTGATTTAGACCTATTTGTCATCCAAGTGTTAGGCCAGTCTCAATGGGAGGTTTCACCTCACAGTTACCAAGACGTGAAACTTTAGAATGAAATAGAGCTCTCTCACAATGCATAGTTTCATGGCACGGTTTCAAAAAAAAAAATCAATGCCTAGGGGATGGCGTACAGTGGCCTCGACTCGCGATCGGGTATTTCATGGGATGAAACGCCTCAGTGGGGATTTTATCCGGTTTCACGGCCTAGAAAACAACGCCCGCAGCGTTTCACCATGGTGAAACTCATTCCTTCTCTCTCCTTCTCATTTCATGCAAAAAGGGTATTTCTGCTGATGTGGCAACCTAATAAATGTGCATGACACCCTGATAAAACCTGCACTGACACTAGCCTTAGAGGGCTCCATAAGCGGGCTTCATAACATCCGAATCACCCAAACAAAACAAATCGAGTGACTAGAGGATGCCCATCACTCGATTTTCCATAACCACAAAATGGTGACGTAAAGAACCAAATAAAAAATAAAAAACTAAAGAAAAACAAAAAAATACCAGATGAACCAGCACGTGCTCCTTGACTCTAAGTAGGGTTTCTGAAAGGGTTTTCATAATTACACCGAGAGGGTGGTGCGCACCTATTATGTCTCCATATTTGAGTGAGTAACTGACCCTGAAGCTTCCTGAACAAAGGAAGTCGTACATCAGCATATTCATTAACACGGTTCTTCTGAAAAGTTCCCAATTTTCAATCTTGTCGCCTGCTTGAATTCCATATTTTTTATGAAAAATATATGCATCGCTGTTAAAATTTGATTGCACTTTCTGAACAGGGGAACAACAAGCTGTCCGTGGGGGGACGTAGGGAGCACATGCATCACGTCTAGTAGACACTGCTAGCATGTGCGACGACCTCAGTTGACCTTGCACGTCCTCGTCAACCTGGTCCCACAACCCACGGCACTCGGGAGGTACAGGCAGTGGCATGTCCTTGCGCTGCTTCATCTGCACTGCACTGGACCCCTGTAATTAATTAATTAACTCCGCACCAACCTGCGGCAGCTGAGATACTCCTTGCTCTGTCCACCACCGTTGGTGTACCAATATACGATGAACAAGGGGTTTTACGGCAGCGCTGCTATCGCTAACAGCGCACACCAGCCCACCGTCTTCTTCTTCCCCGAGCTGGCCCTGCCCAGGCCACCGGTGGCCTTGCCGGCGACAATCTTGCTGCCCACCAACCACCCGGCACTGACGAGCCCGCCCACAATGATCTCTCTAAACGACACTGTTCATCTTCTTTCTCCCTTTCCTCCCAGCCACCCACCACCACCGCCGCCAAGTCGCCGGCGACCTCGCCGCCCACCAACCACCCCCGCCCCGACATGCCCACCAACCCTAATCCCAGCGATCGTGTATTGTTCTTTAGCATTCACACCACTGTGTACCCATACCCAGCTGGTTGTCCGACCCCACCTAGCTCAGCGTCGCCATCGCGCTCACCGTCGTGTCGATGACCGCCACAAGGCCAGGAAGGAGGAAGGAAGAGACGATCTCACCGGAACCCTAATCTCAGGCACCTCACCGGAACCCTAATCTATACATTGGAATCCTAACCTACAGACGCCTCGTCCACCGCCCTGGCAGCAGCGCCCTCGCCATCGGCCGTTCCGCCCACCAACCGCCTGTTCCTCCCGCCCAAGCCCCCTTCTTCCTCCGTTCGGGCGTGCGGGCGTCGTGTGCGCCGCTATCGATAGTGGCGCGCACGTGCCGAATAACGATTTCGGATGAACATAGGTGGGATGACCGTTGTAGGCTGACACAATATTAGCTTTGATAGAGCAGAGTGATACAAAACTTTTGATCCAAAATTAAAGTACTTCCTTCGTCACAAAACAGGCAAAGACACTAAGAACTTGTTTCGATGCGAGTCTCACATCCTTAAAAAACAATTTTTTCTCTAGTTCGTAAAATCTAGATTTTGAGGAATAAACTAATGTGGTGTTTGCATCCCAATTTTTGTGTCTCTTTGGCTTATAAACTTCAAAAGAGGTTTAGAAACTCCACTAATCACCAGCCTCCCTCACTCCCTCACACCCTGCTCTTCGCCCAACTCCTTCGCTGGTAGCCCCACGCATATAGTCTCTCAAATTGGTTCCTAGACTGTATTTTTCTTGACTCATATTGCAACCTTTGGTCATTCTCTGTGCACCTACTACCAAATAAAGCAACCGTGATATAAACAAAAATGACGTCAAGTCAATATAAACAAAATAAAGTCTACATAGCTGAAGTATATATCACCCCCGGCCAGGCCTCTAGCTTCATAACCACTGGATCGTAGTATCATTAGTTCAACCATTCCGCACCCCCACTGCCACCCGAGCTCTCTTCCAGATCTCCAGCCATGTTGTTCTGGCGTCTCAAGTCTTGCCGTCAACTCTACCGTGCCAGATGTGAGCTTCCAACTATGCTTGTTGGTTCTTCGTGGCAGCGGCAGCTGGCGAAACCGGATGAATTCGAGGCGACGACAAGGAGCTACTCTTCCCGCAGCAGCGGCGCGGCGGCGGCGTGTGGCACCCCAGGTGAGCGGGTGACGGTCCTGACCATCGACGGCGGCGGCATCCGTGGCCTCATTCCAGGCACCGTGCTCGCTTACCTGGAGGCCGAGCTGCAGAGGATCGACGGGCCGGAAGCGAGGCTGGCGGACTACTTCGACTATATCGCCGGGACGAGCACCGGCGGGCTCATCACGGCGATGCTGGCCGCGCCGGGACCGGGAGACGACAGGGCCAGGGGCCGCCGCCCGCTCTTCGCCGCCGCGGACATCAACCAGTTCTACCGCGAGCACGGCCCGCGCATCTTCCCTCAGCAGAGGTGGCGCAGCCTCTCTTCGTGGTTGCGCCCCAAGTACAACGGCGAGCACCTCCGCGTCGTGGTCCAAGACCTTCTCGGCGAGACGAGGGTGGGCGACACGCTCACCAACGTCGTCATCCCCACCTTCGACTTCAAGCTGCTTCAGCCCATCATCTTCACCACATACGACGTACGTACACAGTCTCCGCTCAAGTTCATGCCATGGTGTCGATCTTTATGCGTTCTTCTGCACGCAGGCAAAGGCCACGCCTCTGAAGAACGCGCTGCTATCCGACGTCTGCATCGGCACATCGGCGGCTCCGACGTACCTCCCGGCGCACCACTTCCACACCCAAGACGACGACGAAGGCAATCGAGAGTACAACCTCATCGACGGCGGTGTCGCCGCCAACAATCCAGTATGTAGAGTGCACAGGAACATTTATTTGATTGTTCATTGTTGTGTTCAAGCCTTCCAGGCCCTGACCACAGGTTGTACGCTTGCAGACGATGGTTGCCATGTCGATGATTACGGACGAGTTGATCATCAACGGAGACACGGAGCGTTTCCTGGCTGACGAAGAAAACAGACGGTTCCTGGTGCTGTCCATCGGCACCGGTCTGGCGTCAGACGCGAGGTACAACGCGGCGGCATGCTCCAGGTGGGGCAAACTCCAGTGGCTGTGGGGCAGCAAGGACAAGAGGCCCATCATCGACATCTTCATGACCGCCAGCTCCGACCTCGTCGACATCCACGTCGCCGTCAAGTTCAAGCTGTTTCGTAGCGACAGGAACTACATCCGCATCCAGGACCACAGCACGCTCAGCGGCGTGGCGGCTGCTGTCGACGCATCGACGCCGGACAACATGCGGAACCTCGAGGACATCGGCGAGCGCATGCTGGAGCAGCCGCTGTCGAGGGTCAATGTGGAGACCGGGATGTATGAGGCGGTAACAGGAGACGAGAGCAAGACCAACGCTCAGGCGCTCAAAGACCTGGCGAAGGACCTCTCGGAGGAGAGGAAGGAGAAGGAGAAGCGGCGGTGGAAGACTGGGCTCGCCGCAGCTAGTGGCAGTGTCGGACGATGAGAAACTCCGGTGGCTCACAAAGTCCATATTAGAGACGAGATTAATAAAATCCAGGATCATGTCAGAATAAATTCAAGATTTTAGTCTTTGGTTGACGATAGTATAGTATATAGATTGCTAATGTGCCGGCCTATTGATCGTATTTCAAAATGGCACCAAGATTCTGTATGTTGATGTAGGAGGCATGACTGGGGCCCCAATTATAAGATTCTGGGAAGATATTAGATAGTGAAAGCATGATATGCCTTCGCAGCATTTTTATGACATAGTACATATCTATGTTATCCTTTTTCAAAAAAAAAAATCTATGTTATCATTTTTCTCAATGCTACCTGCACAATGACTGTACTAAGTAGCATCTCCAATTTCAAAAACAAGGCGCTTTTGTGATCTTGTCCCTACTTTGAACTAAGTTTGTGATTTTGTTCTTGCTTTATTAACTTTGTGATTTTGCCCTTGTCTACTAGCAAAAGGTGCAGTTGTTCTAGTGTTTTTCTAGTGTTTGTACGTTTGTATATTGTGTTTGTACAGTTTCGAAACTGCATGTATGTCAAATCAGTATAAACTATCTCTCAGGCTCTTTCTACTCCACGAACCAATCATCATTCAGTTCCACATCCGCATTGGGTGCGTGAAGGTGCGCCAACAAGCTACTAGTCCTGCTTTATGACATGTCCTATTGTTCTCTAGTCCACCATTGAACGCACATCTTCTAGGCATGGGCGAGCCTCATGGACTAATGTGTATTACTAGCAGAGCATCTTGCTCTCCATCATCCATAAACCCTAACGCAAAAACCAAAGGTTTGTTTTGTTTATTGGCGGCCAAAGGTTTGTTTGCTTAAATTTATGAGACGCATAAAAATGCCTTCAGCTTAAATTCATGAGATAAAACAGAGAGATACTTTTTGCTACAGTAGAGAGTACACACTGCAATTCTGCAAATGCATGTGCCTACATTTACTCTGCAACTGCCTATGCAATCAGGGATGATTGTGGTACTCATCAGCTCATATATATAACCAACTCAACTGCACCGTTCGTCCTGGTTCTAGGAGTGCAGAGACGCAAGAGTTAAATGCATGCGTCTCTCCTATACTGTTCGTTTGAGCAGAGGATCTGGCTCCTTGTCTGGCCATATCGTCTCTCTGTTGCTCATTAGGACAAAATTCCAGACAGAGCTTACCAATTTTAGTGTTTTGGAGGCAAACAAACTAATCTATGGTTCCCGGTTAAAAATTCGTGGTATTTAGATGTTGCATAGGTTGTATCTATATACAAATTAGCTTCTAGAGTTCTATACTAGTGGAAACCTTTTACTTCCACCCTTTAGAATGAAACCTTTTGGTGAAACCTTCACTTTTTGGGGGCTTCTAGAGTTCTACACTAATGGAAACTTTCAAGCACCAAAAGGGTGAAAACTTTTAGCAATAAAAAGGTGCGCCACCCCTCAGTATAGGATAAGAGACACTCCCTCAGTGCTACAAAATTAAAGATGTCGTTTTGAATAGAATTTAGCATATTGAGAGCATCTCCAACAACTCCCTAAGTCAACTTGGTATTCTTATAAACTTGGCAAAAACACAAAAAACCCTCTCCCACAACTTAGTAAATCAACTTGGTATTTTTCCAAACTTGGTAAACATCGTCCCCGCGCGTGTATATTTCCGCGCGCGGAGGAACTTGCTATCGCGCGCCAAGAGCACTCCTGTCCGCGAAATTCTTCTCCCGCATGCTGCTATCGCGCGCGAAAAGCACTCCCTTCCGCGAAATTATTCTCTCTCCCGCATGAAAGACACGATCGCCATGCCTCCCACGCTATTTTTAGATTTTTTTTCAATTAGACGAGCGAGTGGAAGAGAGATGAGTTGGTTGAAGCTATTTTTAGATTTTTTTTCAATTTGACGTGCATGGTACGTGGCCAGCACATCAAACGGAGGCGACAGAGCTGCTGCTGGCCGGCAAATCTTCTGTCCAAACGGAGCGTCGCGGCGCGAGAAGGCCGGCAGTTGCGGCGTTGGGAGAGAAAAACACACGCTGATTCTGGATCGGTACTAGTGGGCCTACTTTTTTTATTTTTACCAAGTTGAAATAAGAAATTGTTGGAGAGAGGTCTTTTTTTCACTTGCCAAATAAAGTAGCAACTTGCTAAAACTCAAAATATACCAAGTGATTTTTACCAAGTTGTTGGAGATGCTCCGAGAAATAATTAGTGTATTTTTCTCTATTTGCCCTTATTAAATAAGGTAGTGGGTATCCTTCATTGTTCATTCAACGTACTAGTACATTAACATCTCAACTGATTAGTGAGGCATGATGCAAGTGGGCAGGGTTAGATTCCTCTGTGTGTAGCTCTTTTTTTGTTTTCTTTTTCTTTTTCTTTTTCCCAGACACTCATGTTGGCTGTACATGGGTTGATTCTTTTCCCCTTTTTCCCGAAATTCCACCCTTTTGGTGCGCGAAGGTCCACGACATCATTTTTTTAAGTACTGAGGGGAATGAAATTGTGAAGGAAAAAAAGGAGAAAAGCAAAAAAAGAGATTGTTAATATAAGACATTTCACTATTTTCAACAATCTTAAGGATCTATAATATTAAATATTTTTAATTATAAAGAAACTGAAGCAATGAAAAGTTGCTTCATTAGAAAAAATCATAGCTGGATCTTTTTTTTTTTTTTTTTTTTTGGGGGGGGGGGGGGGGTGTGGAAGCCGATGCCTTGGCATTCAGGTCCTTCATCTGGACCTCAAACACATTACGCCCCATTTTTGTTTCGTTTCCTGTAGAAAATGTCAATCAATTCTAGAATTTTTTTCCTAAATACTATAAATACTAGCAGGTAGCCCCGCGCTTCGCGCGGGCAACAGTACACAATGGATCCAAGAGATGTAGGTACAATATTGCAGTGAGCATAGGCTAAAGAAACACCGAAATGTTGGTTGGAATATGAGGTAGTAATAGAGTAGTTGTAGCACCAAGCGTACAATTTAAGTTTTAGTTTCATACCATGCGCAAACTGTAACACCCGGTTTATGGACAAAACCAGATATACACCATATGTGAGCCTTAGGGGTCAAATCTCACATATAGCTACAAATAAAAGGTAGTATTAGTAAACAATGCTTAAAAATTTATAATATACTTAATATATAACACATAACCTTGGATAGCAAACAACAGAAAGACGAAAGACAACTCTGACCTCCGGGTGTAGACTTCACTGGATCTAACTGACTGGTTGATCACAAGGCTAAATCTTCTCCTGAGGTGTGGGGGAAAAACAAGGGTGAGTTCATGCGAACTCAACAAGTATAGCAAGTAGTTTCGATCCCATAAACCCATAATCAATGTAACATAAATAATGTATAAAGCATGAAACGGTAAACAATGAGCATGTTAACAATCAAAAGTCATCATCTATTGTAAGGATTCAAGGCCGCCCTGTCCGTGGGCACGGACGATATATCGGTTTAAACTCTGCGCAGAGCTGTACACTTTCACTGTGAGTCGTGATTTACCCTTTTGCCCGAGGTGATCAGCCTCTTAGCCCTCTACCAAGGAAAGCCGACAGGGATCACTATGAAGCCTTTCAAAGGTTCGTCTAACAAGTTAGGGCCGCTAGGTTTTAAAAGTCAATCTGTGTGATACAACCAGTCCCAGGGATCCACAGTCTGCTATTCCCCATTTGCGCCACAAGGGTAACCTCTAACAAGCTAGAAAAAGTCCTCATACTGAGCTAAAACCAGAGCCATATAGCCCTCATAGTTGTACGATAAATCCCGGAGGTTCTCTTACAGACAAATCCTCAAGTTGCTAAAAAGTCATTTTTATTGTTCATTGCATAAACATTAATTAAGCCACAAAAATCATAGTCATGGAAGGAAAACCCAAACTATACTTGCCTTAAACTCTTATCTCATCTTCTTTTTGTCCAAACCTTCAAGATCCGCTTTTGGATCATCACGTATATCTCACCGACTGGACAAGATCATAAAGCACCACACAAGCATTCGAGCGATCACATACAAGCAAACAATAGGACTAAATTAGAACAGTACATCAATCATAGTAAAATAGTTTGAAAAAAGTTTTTAGAACTATTCTAATGTAAAGATCACTCAAATCGGATTTAAAACAGAGAAGTTATGAATTTATTAAGATTTCCTATTGTAAAATAATGAATTAAATATAAACTCATATTTCAAAAATTATAAACTGTGCTAATAGTGGTACTAACATATAGTTTATGAGATTACGAATCCAACGCAATTTGAATGGTTCAAAACGGAGTTAAAATGAAGATTTTATAAGCATTTGAATCTAGTGGCAAAACTGTAAATAACAGGTAGTTTAATGGCATTAAAATAAATCTGAAAATCGTGATTTCCAGATCGGCCGAGGTCTTAAACGCAATTAGATGGAAATGCAGGGTCTCTTTGACAAAATGACCCGCGAAGGGGTATCTTCTAATCCTGGCCGTTGAACAGAGATCCGACGGCTGAGATCAGAAGTGGAGGGAGAGAGAGAGTCCGGCCGGCCGGAACTGTGGCCGCCGGCGGTGCCATGGCCGGAACTTCGCCGGCGCAGGTTGGAAATGGCCTACCAGCCACGGGAGGCGATGGGGAGAGGTGCGATCGGAGGAGGAGCTCACCGCGCACTCGATGGAGAGGGTCACGGGGCCGGGTGCGGCACCGAGACGGCGGGCGACACGGGTTGGTGGGCGACGGTGAGCTTCTCGACGGGATTCTCCGGCGACGTCGGGGTGATGCTGCTAAGGGCGGGATTTGACGCCCGGGGTTGTGTCGAGGGCGCGGTTATTTCTTGCGAGTCCGGCAGTGGAGATAATGAGGCCGGAGGTAGGTGCCACGAGGAGAGCCGCGAGCTCAACTGAGGCCGGCAATGGCGATGGCGGCGGTGGTTCGCGGTGGTGTGGGCGTGGGAATGGGAAACGCGGGGCGGAGGCGGTGGCAGTGCATGCAGCCTCGTGTGCGCCAAGAAGAGGAAAAGGGGAGAAGTGGAGGGGCGGAGTCGCGGCGCTCGGCAGCATGCCGCTAATGGCGGCCGCGGCTTGACCGGATCGGGGCGTACCGGGCCGGGTCACAGGCGGCTGCCAGTCGCGCGGGCGCGGAGCAGGGCTTGGTCCACGCGGGGATCCGGTGGATGCGAGGAGGTTAGGTCACGGCACCCTGCCCCGTGGTTGCCGGCCCTGTCGGATCGAGCATAGCGAAAGGGATGGAGGTGGATGCTGACACGCGGGACCCGCCCATCGTGGCATGGAGGGAAAGGAGCTGGCGGCTGGGCCGGCTTGCTTGTGGGCCGAGAGGAAGGAGAGAAGAACTGGGCCAGCACTTGTGAAGAGAAAAAGAAAAGGGAGAGAGAGGAGCGGGGCCAGCGGCTTGGGCTGGGCCGACGGGAGAAAGGCCAACAGGCCGAGAGAGAGGGAGAGGGAAGGGAAAGGGTTTTTCCCTTTTTTTATTTTCCAGAGTTTTGCAAATAAATTTTCAAAAGAATTTGAATCCATTTTAATTTTGTTTAATTCCAAACAATACAAAAGAAATGGTGCAGCAGCATGATGCATCAAACATGTCTCTAACCTTATAGTTGTTTTTAATTTCTTTAAAAGAAATATATCATTTTGCCTATGCTAAATATTCCCAAAAATAGCATAATTAAATCAATTTAGCTATTTTAAAATATTGCAAAATTTTGGGTGTTACAATTCTACCCCCCTTACCTCGAGATTCGGAAGAGGCTAGGATGCCCCGAGGGAAACTGGAAAAGGATCTTGTTAACTCTTTCATCTTCACAACTTGCATACCGAACTTAAACTCTTATGTCTCATGGTCACCACTTACGAACAAAGTTTACATTGAATGACTATTATTTGTAATTGACCAAAATTTATCTTGATTGACAACATTTTGACTAACAACTCAAATAGATGTGGAAAGCTCGATCTACATTTTCTCCTCATTATTTATGTTGATGTCCTTAGTGTGCACACCTTTAGAGCATGCCATTGGCTTTCTCAAGTAGGATTCGACCACCTTGATAGACACAAGCGGTTTATCCTGGTTCGGGCAAAGAAGGCCCTACGTCCAGCGGGGGAGATGAACTTGTATTATCTTGCACCGAAGTGCTTGTACAGGGGTGAACACAAGCGTGTTGTAAAGACTTAGGCGTTGTGGGAGTGTGTTGTGTGCATATGTGAACCTGCCCTATGCTATGCCCTGGCGCCCCCTTTTATAGGCCAAGGGGAGGCCCAGGATTACACTGCAGTTAGGGCGATCGTAGGCGTGACATCGAGGCGCGGGCGTCGGGTCAAGTCGTCGAGACTGTAGATGCCCCCGTCGGTCCGGTTTGAGCCTGTGGATTCATGGTTTGATCCGGTTCGAGCCTATAGCAGCGTGCTTGATGATGGCCTGACAGTCCTCCCCTGACATGGGCTGGCGTAGTCGAGGCGTGGGTGATGATGGTCTGACCGGGAACTCCGTCGTATGGCTGTCGAGGTGGGAGGGACTGGACTCTGAGCACCCCACGTTCAGGTCACATCTATCATCATTCCTCGAGCAGCTAGAGGCCGCCTCGAGGTGTCGAGGATCCGAGCGATGGAACTGAGCGGCGGGTTTAGAGGTACGGAGAGTTGACAATTGCGTTCTGAAGGGGCGCCGTACGCAGCATAGTGCGCGGCGTGGTGTTGCAGTGGTGCCTGCCATCCTCGAATCCTGGGTATGGGCAGCGTAATAGTGGAAGCGACCGACGTACTCTCCACTGTTACGTCCCCTGTAGCCATGGGGTTAGGTGGGGCAGGTGTACGATTTCACTGTTTCGAGCCCTGTAGCCATGTGGGCGACCCAGGAAAGGCGATATGGGAAGGCTGGCTCGAGCGGTCGCTCGCTTGAGCGGTTTCCATCACCGTCTCGAGCGGTCGCTCGCTCGAGCGGTTTCCGTCACCGTCTCGAGCAGTCGCTCGCTCGAGCGGTTTCCATCACTGCCTCGAGCAGGTGAGCGGGCGTACCTCGAGACGGCTAGCCTTGTGGTTTAGTCGTGGGCCTGGTCGCGGGCCGGCCCAATATGAGACATGGGGGAGGATAGAGACTTTCTTTAGTTGTTTTCGGTGGTTTTTTGGAGAAGGTAAAGCAGGGTCGGCTTACTTCTAAACCCTTAAGATCGGGACCCCCTAATCTAGGTACCCGACAGTAGCCCCCGAGCCCTTGCTTGAGTGTGAAACTTCATGCAAGGGATTATGAAGTGGAGTTGAAGTACCGAGATTTGGGGTTTTGTCGCCTCGTTTCGAGGGGTTGATCCTTTTTTCCGTGGGGGGCGCGCGAGCGTCCCCCGCGGGGGTAGCCCCTGAGGCCCCAGAGGAATGGGGCATTCCTCTGGGAGCTTTAAATGAGTTGTTTCGTGTGAGGTTATTGTTAACTGGAGTTGTAGTGCCCGTTATGGGGGATTTTACTCGATTTCTCGAGCCCCCGAGCGCTCCCTGTTCCTCCCTTGTCGAGGGGTGTGGTTATGTGACTCGAGCCCTCGAGCCTCGTAATGCCGGGATGCTGTCACTCTTAGCGTCTCCAATGGATTCCTCGCATTGGATCCCAGTGGTAGGAGGGCTGGCACTACCCGCGGTTGGGCGAGCACCAAACCTCTCTGTGAGCTGGTAACGGGAAATCCAAGTGAGAGTCCGTCTCCTTTCGAGGGTGGACGGCTTCGAGGCCCATGGGCACTCTCATTAGAGCCTGGCATATAGCCTCTAGAGGACCAACTCTGTTTGATTAGGGCCGGCGGCTTGAATGCCTCCCATCGACGGGATCTCTTAGAGGCCTTATGCCTTGCCTTGGATACGCCTTTTGGGTTTCGAGAGTTCATTCTCGAGCGGGGCCTTTCGAGGGTCCCCTCCCAACGGTCGCCCCTGACTCGGGTGCTCGAGGGTGACTGTTCGAACCCTTTAATGGGTCAGTCTGTGCTCCCTCGAGACTTACACGTGGGACCAGGGCCCCTGGTTATCTTACCGTGTAAGGAACCGCCTGTCGAGATGTCCCATCACTGCAGTGGCCGAGAGGAATCCACCCGTTGGCGGCGCGCCTTTTTAGGCAGAAACTAGCGTGTCATGATGATCATGGTCTGGCGATGGTTCCGTTCCTCCTCGCGTCGCGCGCCCCCGCTGAGTGGAGGTAGGTGGCAGTTGGCAGAGGAATTTAATGCGGTTACCGTTCTCGGCGAGTCCGTTGGAGTCGCGCGGCCGTCGGATGGCGAAATCTGGGCCGTTGGATGCGCAGGGCGTTGCTCGGCTCGGGCTCTATAAATTTGGGGGAGAGGGCTTCCCGGTTCCTTTCTTCCGCATTCCTTGCCTTCTCGTTTCTCGCCGCCGCCGGTTGCGCTCTCGCTTCCAGCCCTAATCGCCGCCGCCGCCGCACTCGCTTGCATCCGCCGCCGCACTCGCCTACAGCTGCCGGAGAGATTAAGGAGAGGGTAATAGTTTGTGTGGATGTGTTCGCATCGTTGGTGCCGCCGTCCTCCGTGCCTCGCGCCGCCGCCATCTCTTCGGATTCTGCCGCCGCCTTCATTGCCATGGTGAAGAAGGCCACCAAGGGAGCCGGACAGGCCGCCGGGGGCAGCAAGGCCGCCGGCAAGGGCGCCGCGGGCAAGGAAGCTTCCCAGGCCCCGCCGCCACCGGAAATACTCCCAGCGCTCCCGTGGCTGCGGTCGACGGTGAGGGAGGCGGACCTTCAGCGCCTCGTCAACGAGGGGCTGCTCCTCCCTAATCTGCCGGAGGGGCCACCGGAGTGGCGGGTGCCGGAGGCTGGCGACCACGAGCCCAATTCGCCAGATGGTTATGTGCTAAGCTTCCTCAGGTTCCACCGGAGGGGGCTTGGGGTGCGTCCAAGCCGCTTCATGTGGGCACTCCCCCACCATTTTGGGGTCGAGCTGCAGCATTTCAATCCCAACTCCATCTCCCACGCCGCAAGCTTCGTTGGCGTGTGCGAGGAGTACCTGGGAATGGCGCCGCAATGGGACTTTTTTGTCCACATCTTCAAGGCGTAGCTCTTCACCATGGCGGTGAGGGGTAAGGATGGCAAGGAGTGCGGCCACCGGTACATTCGAGCGGGCTCCTGCACGCTCGCTGTGAAGAGGAGGAACAACTGGCTCCCTGGCACGCTGACAACAAACAACACCGGGTGGGCCTCGGAGTTGTTCTACCTTCGTAACGAGGGGGACCACTTCCCCAAGTACACCGGCAAGGTGGTGACCGTGCCCGACCACAACTGGAGTTACGGCCACCCCACGAAGTACCACTATCGCCTCGACCCCCTGACCGACGCCATGGATGTGCTCCGCAGCAAGAGGGTCGGCGAGACCTTCTTCTACATCGCCCACATTCTCGCGGGATTCCACAACCGCCGGGTGCTTCCACTTGTCGAGCGCCCGCTGCGGTTGGATCAGATGACCGCTGACGCAGATCCTCTGGTGCTCGAAGCCAGCCGGATGTCGAGCACGGCCCTTCCGGCCGAGGTGATCGTCGCGCAAGTGTGTGAGGCGATCGAGGGGAGAAGCTTTGATGAGGATCAAGTCAACCTCTTCCCCATGCGCCCAGCCGCTGATCTTCTCGGCAGGGTTCGTCCCCTCGAGGCTCCTTCCTTATTTGATTTTGCTTTCTTTCTGCTTTATGCCCGTTTTACCGAGGTGTATTTTTACAGGAAATCCACGACCACGTGGAGTCGCCACCCCGGTGAAGGAGGACGCGGCCGACCGCGAGGTGAGATGCTTTTCATCTGCTCAAAAACATTCAACAAATCTCTCAAAAAAGGAGATGAAGGCGCAGAAGGCGGCCGCGCTGGAAGAGAAGCAGAAGCGCGCGGCCAGGCGCCGCCGGGAGAGGGAGATGCGCCTAAGGCTGGACCCGACCGACTGGGATCCCAGCTTGGCGTCGAGCGAGGAGGGGTCGGATCCTGATGAGGAGGACGACAAGGCGACTGACAGCGATGACGCCATCGCCGCTCGAGCCCTGACGCCTCCTCGGTCTCGCATGTAGGAGGAGCCCCTGGCGCAGTCTCGTCTCGAGCTGCGCGGGAGTTCGTCACTGGTTCGAGCGGGCCGGCAGGAGGAGTCGTCCCACCGCTCCAGCCAGGACGCTCGAGCGTCGTCTCCGTCATGGCGGTGTCTTCCTCCTATCAACAATCGTCAACACCGGGCGCGCGCACCCGGCAGCATAGGGCTGCAGATGCGCGCACATCTTCACCAACTCAGGGCAGCGAGCGCTCTGACTCGCGCCGAACTTCTTCCGGCGACCGGCGGCTCGGGCAGGTCCCCACGCGCCGGACTCAGGAGCCCGCAAGGGATCCGGCCAGGGACTCGGCCAAGGAGCCGGTCGAGGCCGCGAAGCCCCTGGGCAGCTCGATCAAAGCTGCTGAAGCTCGGAAGCCCCCGAGCGGCTTGAGCGAGGCCGCTGTGGCTCGGAAGCCCCCGAGCGGCTCGAGCGGAACCACCGCGGATGCGGCCGCCGCCACGGGGTAAGTTTCCTATCGAGCCCCTTCTTGTCGCCTTTTCGTTTCGTCTCGGACCTTCTGTGTTTATCTCTCTCTCGTTTTCCAGGACCAAGCGTGCCCTGACGTCGCTCTCCCGAGTCCTGCCCTCGAAGAAGCTGAAGGTCACAGGAGGATCGAGCGTGACCTCCTCCAGCTCAGGTGGCGTGACTCTTCCTCCCACTTCTCCAACTTGGCTGGCGCAAGCCCAAGAGGCGATCGAGCGCGGGAAGCTGATGGCGGCTGCGTCTCGTGCAGGTGCCAGGGCCGGGACCATGGCGGCGGGGGAGAAGGCCACCCCAGCCATTACTCAAGGTGAGGCGGCGGTCGGCACCAAGGAGGCGATGACCGATACGGCGGGGACCAAGGCGGCCGCCACCAATTTGCAGGCGGGGGCCGGGACAGAGCGTCACCCGATCACCCTCGGGGACGAGAGCTCAAGCCCAGGCTCCCGCGCGCGGGGTCTCGGCGGCTCATCCAAAGCGTGGCCCAAGGGCCTGCATCAGCTCGAGGAGGAGCATAAGGAGAAAGGGGAGGAGGAGGTGAGTTCCGTGGTCATCGAGCGGCCGGTGGTCGACGAGGAGATGCCAGAGACAAGCCAGGTGTCGGAGCAGGCTTCGGTCGCTCCCCAAGATATGGTGCTCGACCCCCTCGCCAGGCAACAAGCCGAGGTGCCGCCGGCGCAGCCCGTCGAGCTGGCGGAGGCCCGCGTCGTGGCTCAGGGGGAGTCGCAGGAGAAGCCGCCCTCTGCCGCGCGGGAGGGGGCGCAGGAGGAGCAACCCGCCGCCGCACGGGAGGAGGAGCAGCGGGTTGACGCGCAAGGGGAGACGGTGCCGCCCCAGGAACTCCCCTTGGTGGCGCATCAAGCGCTGCCGCGGCCGCTGCAGCCGGGGGGTGCTCGTGCCCCGTCACGTGCCCGACTCGACGATGGGCGAGGTGGAGCACATCACCATGTCCCAGTCCGACCACTGGGAGGAGGCACAGAGGAGGAGCGAGGCGGGTACGATGATCGACCGCCACATGCAAGCGCTTAGCTTTGGGCTTGCCATCAACGAGGTCACCGAGTCGGTGATTCTGGAGACGAGGCGACTGGAGGCGCTGGCATTTGCTCAAGGCCAACTCGAAAGCCTGCCCACACCGGTCGATCATATGGTGGAGACAGGCGCCGACCCGGCGGTGGCGCGGGGGGTGCACAACACCGTCGCCCAGAGCATGCAAGAGACGTACACGCTGTGGGGGAAACCGCCATTGGCGCTCTGTGACCCGATTAATCCGGAAGCTCCTGCGGTCGTGATGAACGATCAGTGCGAGCTCCAGGTTAACACGGAGTCCGAGGAACACCGTCGGTGGCTCGAGACCACCCTGCGGGTTGCGCTAAAGGTTGTCTCCGAGGACATGCCCCGGCTGTCCGCTGTAAGTCATCTCGAGCCCGGCCTCTTTCTCGTCTTTTCTGAGTTGTTGCAGCTGTTGTTGTTCTGATTTTTCTTCTCATGATCCAGTCGGCACAGAGCCAGTCCTACGCCAAGTCCGTCCACCTCCACGCCATTCATGAGAGCGAGGAGGAGATTCGACAGCTTGTGCGTCTGGGCCACAACGCTGAGGTGGAGCAACATCGAGCCGCCCGGCTCCTCCGAGAGGCTAACGCCGCGCTTACCGCTGCCAAGGAGAATGCCCAGACGGCGAGGGACGAGCTGGCTCAAGCTAAGCGAGAGGCCGAGACGGCTCGAAAGGAGGTCGAGCGGCTGGGGGAGATTGCTACGGAGCTCAAGGAGGCTGCGGCGGCGGCGACCGCGGGTCTTAACTCCAAGACCCGGCTTGTCGAGCAGCTCGAGAAGGAGAAGACCACCGCCGCCACCTACATTCAAGACCTGCAGACAGCCGCCATGCGTGAGGCTGCCGTGAAGCAATCTCTCACGAGCGCGCTCGAGGCGGAGAAAGGACGGGCGGCGGGCTTTCAAACGGAGGTGGTCAATCTCCGTCAAACGGTGACGAAGAAAGATCTTGCCATTCAAGCCGCCGGCAAGGTCCTCGAGGAGATGCGGGTGGAGAAGGTCGAGCTCAACCGCACACTCAAAGGGAAGCAGGCCGAACTCTCGAGCGCACTTGAGCGCGAGCAGGGGTTGTCGACCCGCTGCACAGGTGAGTGTTCGAGCCGCTCTTTTTGTTCTTGCTTCTCTTCTCTCGGAGTTTTCTTTGCTAACTTGGATTTTTTCCTTCAGCTCTTGAGGCGGAACTGTCTACGGCGCACGCGAATCTTCAGCTCGTCCAGGAGACGTTGGATGCGGAGGTGACCGCCCGGGCTCGGATTACCGGCGCCATCAACACCCTCAGCGAGCGTTGGGGGTTCGAGCCCGTGGTGGACCCCGAGGGGCCGGAGGCTGGCCGCGGCTACGCTGCTCGGGTCTTCGCTTTTGGGCTCTCTCTGCGTGACCGCATCCGCGACGCCCTCCGTCTTGCCGCGCGTCGGAGTCTTGCCGTCTTTCACTCCGGCTTTGATCTTTCAAGGGCGGAGGTCCAGGCCGGGATGGAAGCTGTCTCCGGTGGCTTCGTCTTTGCCGAGGACGAGCAAGAGGGGGCCATGAATCCGCGGCACGAGCAGCTCCTCGTCGACGCCGAGGAGCTTGGAGCACGGCTGGCGCAGAGTTTCGAGCCTCTTGTCCTTCCTCCCTGGATGTAGTGATCATGGCCGGCCTGCGAGCCGAGGTTTGGACAAGAAGGCCCTTGTAAGAATGTTTGTGCGGGTGGCCCATGTGGCCTTTGGATGTTTATGTTTGTGCAACTTATTTTAGTTTTTCTCTGTGCTCTTAAACTTTCTTTTGTCCTTTGCCTGGGTTTACCTCTTTTCGACTAAGTGTGAGCGTTGCGCTTCGACCCCCTTGAGGGGAAATGAGTTGGGGTACCGTAGCTCGGAAGCGTAGGAGACCCTGTGCTCAATCGTCCCGGCTCTGGGAGCTCGAGGCGACGCCCGTACTTAGTTTTTGAGAGGGCTTGAGGCGGGAAGGAAAAAGAGTGTGTCGAGCGTTTTTGAAAAAAAAAAACTAGAAGTATTTTTCGAGGACTTCGGGGGGTCCCCGGTCTAGCCCCCGAGGGGGGTTTGGCTCTGTGGAGACAGAGCCAGGCCCACCTTGCACATGAATGAAAAAGTAGTAAATTGACTCGTAGAGCTTTTATTCATTCAAACTAGCGGTACATTGCATGGAAAAATGTACAAGGCGTCGACGCCTAGGGGAAAAAACGACGTAGCTGTTCGATGTTCCACGCGTTGGTGAGGATCGAGCCATCTTCATCGGCCAGTTTGTAGGTCCCTGGTTTCAGCACCACGACCACGATGAATGGGCCTTCCCAAGGTGGAGTGAGCTTGTGGCGTCCTTTGTTGTCTTGGCGTCGACGGAGCACGAGGTCGCCGACCTCGAAGTCTCTCTTGCGCACGTTCTTCTCATGGTATTGTCGCAACTTCTGCTGATAGCGTGCGGAATGTAGGAGCACCATGTCTCGAGTCTCCTCGACCTGGTCGACGGCATTAGCTAGCCTCTCCTCATTGGTCTGCTCATTGTAGGCCTTGAGTTGAGGGGATCCGTATTCGAGGTCAGTGGGGAAAACGGCTTCTGACCCATAGACTAGGAAAAACAGAGTAAACCCAGTTGCCCGATTTCAGTAGTCCGCAGGCTCCACAGAATCGATGGGAGCTCGGCCGCCCACTTCCTGCCGTGCTTGTTGAGGGGGTCGAAAATCCTCGGCTTCAACAACCTGGCCATTTGTTCGAGGATGGGCAACTGCCGACCAGTTTACACGGATGTGGTGTCGATCGCAGAAGTCCAGGAACTTTTTGCCCATGAACTGAGTGCCGTTTTTCGTGATGATGACGTTGGGGACTCCAAAGCGGTGGATGATATCGGTGAAGAACTCGACCGCTTGTTCCGAGCGGATGTTGGTGATGGGCTTGGCCTCGATCCACTTGGTAAATTTGTCGATAGCAATGAGCAAGTGAGTGTAGCCTCTCGTCATCTTCTTGAGGGGTCCGACCTGATCGAGCCCCCAAACCGCGAATGGCCACATGAGGGGGATCATCTGGAGCGCGTGTACTGGAAGGTGAGTTTGCTTGGCGTATAACTGGCACCCTTCACATGCTCGAATGAGTTTGATAGCGTCGGCTGTCGCTGTAGGCCAATAGAAGCCTCGACGGAAGGCGTTCCCGACGAGGGTCCTTGGCGCTGCGTGGTGGCCGCAAGCCCCCGAGTGCATGTCCCTGAGCAACCTCCTGCCCTCCTCGATGGAGATGCATCGTTGGAGTATGCCAGTTGGACTGCGTCGGTAGAGCTCTTTGTCATCTCCGTAGAGGACGTATGTTTGGGCTCGACGAGCCAGTCGCCTTGCTTCTATTCGGTCCTCAGGAAATTACCCTCGAATCAGGTATTCGAGGAAGGGTGCGCGCCAATCCGTTGGTGGGCTCGAAGGCCCATCGATTTCCATGACCTCTGCTCCCGTCGAGGGGGGCTCGGTCGTAGGAGTGGGCTCGACAGCTGGTTCCGCTCCAGCCCCCGAGTCCCACTTCACAGATGGCTCGTGGAGATCTTTGGAAAAAACATCTGGGGGGATCGGCGCTCGAGATGATGCGATCTTGGCGAGCTCATCAATGGCTTCATTGAAGCACCTGGGGATATGGTTGAGCTCGAGATCATGAAAGTTTGCTTCCAACTTGCGCACCTCATTGCAGTATGCTTTCATTTTTCCATCATGGCAGCTCGAGGCCTTCATCACCTGGTCGATGACGAGTTGCGAGTCGTCTCGAGCGTCGAGGCGTCGAACCCCGAGCTCGATAGCAATGCGCAACCCGGTCACGAGCGCTTCATACTCTGCCATGTTGTTGGAGGCCGCGAAAGTGGATTCGGATCACGTAGCGCATGTGCACTCCAAGGGGTGAAATGAAGAGTAGGCCCGCGCCTGCTCCTGTTTTCATGAGCGACCCATCGAAATACATGGTCCATAGCTCGGCTTGGATTTGCGCTGGAGGGAGCTGGACATCGGTCCATTCTGCGACGAAATCTGCCAACACTTGGGATTTGATAGCTTTTCGTGGTGCGTAAGTGAGGGTCTCGCCCATGAGCTCGACCGACCACTTAGCGATTCGACCCACTACTTCCCGGTTCTGGATGATCTCCCCGAGCGGGAACGACGATACCACAGTCACCGGGTGGCTAAGAAAGTAGTGTTGGAGCTTCCGACGCGTGAGCACGATCGCGTAGAGTAGCTTTTGGATTTGAGGGTATCGGACCTTGGCGTCCGAAAGAACTTCACTGACAAAATAGACTGGCCGTTGGACGGGGAGCGCGTGCCCCTCTTCCTGCCTCTCGACCACTATGACCGCGCTGACCACCTGAGTGGTAGCGGCAATGTAGAGGAGGAGCGGCTCGGCTGGTTTGTCAGGTCGAGCTGGTCTAGGTGGCACGAGCACGGGTGGCGAGGTGAGCATGCTCTTCAGCCTCGAGAGGGCTTCCTCCGCCTCGGGCGTCCACGTGAAGTGCTCGGATTTTTTGAGGAGTCGGTATAACGGCAGGGCCTTCTCTCCCAGGTGCGAGATGAATCGGCTGAGGGCGGCCAAACATCCTGTGATCTTTTGTACCCCTTTTAGGTCTCGAATCGACCCCATTCTCATGATGGCCGTGACCTTCTTGGGATTGGCCTCGATCCCGTGCTGGGAGACGATGTATCCTAGCAACATGCCTCGAGGCACGCCGAAGACACACTTTTCAGGATTCAACTTAATGTTCTTGGCCCGGAGGCACCCAAATGTTAATTTGAGGTCCTCAACAAGGTTCTCTACTTTTCGTGTCTTGACGACGATGTCATCGACGTACGCCTCGACCGTTTCTCCTATGTGTTTACCAAAAACATGAAGCATGCAGCGCTGATACGTTGCCCCGGTGTTTCGAAGGCCGAAGGGCACCGTAACGTAACAATACATGCCTACCGGGGTGATGAATGAGATCGCGAGCTGGTCGGACTCCTTCATTTTTATTTGGTGGTAGCCAGAATAAGCGTCGAGAAAAGAAAGTACTTCACAGCCCGCAGTGGAATCTACTATTTGATCGATTCGAGGTAAAGGAAATGGGACCTTGGGGCATGCTTTATTTAAACTAGTATAATCCACACACATCCTCATTTTCCCATTCTTTTTCTCTACTAATACGGATTAGCTAACCACTCGGATGATGTACCTCCTTGATGAATCCGGCCTTCTCGAGCTTCTCGACCTCCTCGCGGATGATCCTACGCTTCTCCTCGCCAAAGCGGCGCAGGCGTTGCTTCACGGGTCTCGAACTGGGACGGATCTCCAAGGCGTGCTCGGCGACATCCCTCGGTATGCCAGGCATGTCCGAGGGACTCCACGCAAACATGTCAGCGTTTGCGCGGAGAAAGTCGACGAGCACTGCTTCCTATGCGCTGTCGAGGGAGGCGCTGACATCAGCGCCTTCTCATCCGAGGAGCTCGGATCGAGCGGGATCTTCTTGGTGTCCTCGGCGGGCTCGAAACTGCCGGCCTGTCGCTTGGGTGACGGGGCGGCGGCCTCGGCTGCAAGGCAGTCGAGTGTCCTGGCTAGCTCCTTGGACGAGGTCAGGGACTCCCCGTACTCGACACATTCCACGTCACAGCAGTACGCGTGCTCGTACGTAGAGTCAACGGTGATGACCCCCTTTGGCCCCGGCATCTTGAGCTTGAGGTAGGCATAGTTGGGGATCGCCATGGACTGGGCGTAACATGGACGGCCTAGGATCGCGTGGTAGGTCCCCTCGAAACCAGGTACGTCGAAGGTGAGGGCCTCGCTGCAGAAGTTCGAGCGCGTGCCAAAGTTGACAGGGAGGTCGATGCGGCCGATGGTGAGCGCCTTCTTGCCGGGGACAACGTCGTGGAAGCCCCGGCGCTCGGCTTGAGCTGTGCCCTCGTAATGCCAAGCAGCGTGAGGGTCTCCATGTAGATGATGTTGAGGCTGCTGCCTCTGTCCATGAGGACCTTGGTGAAGCGGGTGTCGATGATGATCGGGTCGACGACGAGGGGGTACGCGCCCGGGTTGGTGACGTGGCCCGGATGGTCATCACGGTCGAACATGATAAGCGCATCTGACCAGTCGAGGAACCGAGTAGTGGCGGGCTTCACCGAGAAGACCTCCATACGCTCCTGTTTCCGCTCTCGGCGCGTCATCTGGGTCGTAGGGCCGCCGTAGATCATGAAGCAGTTGGCAATGGGCGGGAACCCATTGTCGTCATTGTCGTCGGCCCCGTCGCCGCCCTTATCTTTCTTTGGCTCCTCCCTGTTGATGCCTAGCTGTGGAGGTATAAACTCCATATACCCTCACGGCCTAGTTTGGGCCGACATGCTATCACCAGGCCGGCCCATCAAGCTTCAAGACCGATCGGCTCAGCCGGGCCTGGACGGCCTAAAACAGGCAAGGATATCGAAGACCGACAAGGAGGACGAGACCTAGCTGAGATAGGAAAGTTTAGACTTGTAAAGTATGTAAACTTAGTACCAGATAGGCTAGTTCCGACTTGTAATCTTGCTCCCCGTGATATATAAGGAGAGCAAGGACCCCCGTGCTAGGGGACGGAATCTGGCATAACGCGCAGACTCATACATCCACATCATAATCGAAACAGAGAGCAGGACGTAGGGTATTACGCTTCATAGCGGCCCGAACCTGGGTAAACCTAGGGTGATTGCTCCCTGTTTACATCTTGCTCGCAATCTCGGTGCGCCTTCCGCCAATCCATTACCGGTCAGGGCATACCCCTGGTCGGACTATCGCCGATATTTCGTCGACAGTGGCGCGCCAGGTAGGGGGTGCGCACCAAGATTTCACGTCGATCAAGATGGTTTCCTTCCCGGCGTCCATGACATTCGAAGCCGGCCTCACCTTCAACTTCGAAATGTTCACCTGGACTTCCAACTCAGCAACTGCGACTACAACTCTCACGCCTCCGGCTATCACGTCGACAATGGCACCAACAATGGTGGCTGCGCCAAACCAGATCCAACTCATCCCGGTGACCACCATTGCAGCCTCAACCAATCCACCGCTGATAGTTGACGGCACGGCGTCAACACCTCCGACCGGCCCTAACCAAAGGAGGCATGTCAGCAACACGGATCTACTCCGTTTGATCCAACAACAAGACATGAGGTTGATCGAAACCCATGCCAACTTCGAGTCGCTCCGACGACGCGTCAGGCGCGATCTACAACTCGCGCGTCAACAACGAATTCCTAATCCATCGACACGAAGGCAAAACAACCATCGTAGAGTCACTTTTGGGCACTCCGAACGGCCACGAGTGCAGCCGGTGAATCTACAACGATGCGTTCCAACAAATCCTTGTGGCAACCACATACGGCCAGATGGCGGCAGAAACTCACAGCGGCTCCGACCACGGCCGAACATCGTACATGGTGGTCAGAGAAGCCAGCCAAGCAACATACAGCAGAGAATCCTGGCTGATATCCAAGATCTGAGAGAGAGGACTTCACAACAAGCCTCATGGGATAACAGCAGTCCAGCTCAGACGACACAAACTACCCGACACGATGTACCTAGTCGGAGTTACGCGTCAACAATACAGCGCAGAAATGCCCGTCGTAACGAACGAAGGAGACGTCAGCGGGAAATCCGACAAACTGGTCGCAACCCGCCAGCTGCACCTACTGCGGCAACGCAGCAAGAACGACTCCCGCAAAACAATACATCTAACGCCCGGTTGTTCGCAGAACGCACCGAGCTAGCTGCTGCCCTTCGTCGTGAAGAACAACGGATGGAAAGACGACGGCAAGGAATATTGACTGCCATGGCAACATCAGGTGCAACGGAGCAAAGAGCAGAACGGCCACGAACACGACCAACTCAATCCCCCTCAATGACGAGGGCGTCTGCACACAGGGCCAGGGCACTTGCTGACCGACACCAAGATGTAGAAAGAAAACGGAGGGAAGCACATCAGAAACACATGGCAGCAACCAGAGAGAATCGCCGCAGTTCCGGCATGAGCCCATCAAGGGAACATACAAGGGACTCGCCTGACATTGACGAGCCTCATGGTTGCACCCAGCAGCCCACACAAATGACCACTGTATACAAACGTGCTCGGAGTCCTCCCCCCGGTCGAACGGTTCCATCCGTCCAAACAATTTGCAAACCAGAGAACCAAACTGGAGGCTCCCCAGTCCAACTCCTCCTGAGGATAGGATACCACTGCACACTGAGCACATATTTCCTAATCCAATAAACCCAGCTAACCTTCGGCGTATCAGAACAGTTCGATCACCAGGGCGCAAAACATCAGAAGGTATGTTTATCAACGGCGAGTGGTACGAAGTAGTTCAAGAAGGAAGCCAGTTTGAGAAAAACTCAAGCTCCTTAGATTCCTTTACAGATGTGCCTTTTCCAAAAAAGGACAATCTTAATACTACTCGGAACGGGATAAGTATATCCGACCACGTCCGACGCCGAGACGATCAAATCCTGGACGATAACGACTTACTGCTCTGCACCGAAGAAGACCCAGTCATGGTCCACGACTTGGAAGAAGGCGAAGCAGAGCCGAAAAATTGAAACAACAAGAGATGAAATCTTCTCTTTTATCAGCACAAGTTTTCTTTTTAGACGATTTCCCTTTCAAGGTTTAAGTTAGCGTCAGCCGTACACATCATTGTAAGTCATTCTAATGACAAAAAAGCAATCTAATGTGTACTATGTTATAATAAAGAAGTCAAGTTATCGTGTCAAATATTTGAGCACATGGAATTTTTTCCTACTTAAAGGAAAATCATTCCTCAAATTGACGCATCACGACATCCTCTGACGCAACAAACAGAGGGCCCTAAGCCCCAAAATAAAAATCCTACGATAAGAGCATGATACGAGTCATGAAAACAGATCAAAGGGATAAATAAAAGGAATCTCGAAGGATTCCGGCACAAGACACATTTCCAAAGATCCACTTCTTTCATTAAAAATATAAAAACTTTTTACAAACAAAGGGACCGATTGCATCTAAGCGATCTAGTCATCCCCGAAAAGCTTGCCGACCACCAGGTCGACAGGAGTCGCGGCGACAACGGACTCCGCCGCCCCGGTGAACTCGACGGCGCTGCCCTCCATGGCGTCATGTGCCGCCACCGACAGCTCCATGCCACGGACATCAACGCCTGAGATGGCGTCAACGGTGGCATAAGCGGCGGAGGCACCATGGCGAACGCCATGAACCGCCACCGCGGCCACTTGGCCGGGGATCGCCGCCAGCCGCGCGATGACATCGCCGCCCTGGGCGTTCACCGCGTCCGCCGCGGCATGCGCGGCCTCCTGCAGCTATTCCAGCTGCTCCATCAGCTCTGCAAAAACAGAGTAAAAAATTAGAAATCCCAAGACAAGCACAACCCAGAGCATATGAACAATGGAGAATTCAGTACTTACCACCGACCCTGATGTCGGCAGCCTCGCGCGCCGGCGTTGTGTCCACCGACCTTGCGGGCCGCCTCTCGTCCGCCGCCTCATTGACGGCGGCGTTGGCCTCGGCGTCGAAGTCGGCGGCCCGCTGCTTCTCCGCCTCCAGCTCCTCCTGGGCGGAGGAGAGTGCGTTCAGGAACAGGTCGGCGTTCGCCTCCGCCTGTCCCAGCTGCTTGGTGGCCTCTGAGTAGAGGTCCCTGACGCGCTCCAGCTCCGCCCGACAGCGGTCGAGCACAGACGCCAGGGAGTTCACCGAGCCGCTGCTCAGTGAACGCGGCGTGGAGACACTGGCCGCCGCTGCCACCTCCCCAGCCGCCGCCTCCTCTGCCACGACAGGAGCCACCTGCTCCGCCGCAGCAACAATGGCCCCGGCCTCCATGACCGGAGCCACCTGCTCGGGGGCCGCAGCTCCCGGCGCCGCCCGCCGCTCCTCCACCGTCCTCCTCGCCGCCTCGGCGGCGCCGGCAGTGGAGGTGCCTGCCGCACCTCCAATGGTCAGGAGCGTGTACCTACATTGCATCCAAAAGAACTACGGTTACATCAAAAGAAGAAAACCTCAAGATTAATCAAGAGAAACTTCAGTCCAAGCTCACCTCCTCCGCGGCCTCACCTCCCAAGGGGAGTTCACCGACTCCTCCTCCCCCGCCGGGCGCTTACCGTGACGGCGATCCATCTAGGAGGCGGCGGCGCAAGTAGAGGATCTAAAACCCTAGGCTTTGAGGGCGGAAGGAGAAGAGCAGGAATAGAGAATGCGCTGCGTGTACAGAACTCCCTGCGCAGGACCGATTTATAGAAAGGCTCGGAGGAATCGAGAAGGCAACCGATGAGATCGTGGGTAATCAAACCCCCGCGGCCCTCTCGTTTCCCGAGAGCACGAAGCGACGAAAACCGCTCCACTCAAGCGACGTGCATTTATACGTTCCCCTCGCATCGGGAACCCCCAGTGCGCTCGCTGACGCACGACGTCAGGGAGGTGGAGCGATTGAGACACTGACACAATGGACCCACCACATCAGCAAGAATTGACTTGACCAAAGACGAAAAACCGTACGCCGGTTGGACGTGACAACCCGGTCGCTGATGTACGGTTCCATCATCAAGCGAATATTTTTTGCTCCACACGCGACCATGACGTGCCACGACGTACAAAAGATAAGTATCCAACACCTCTAATAATTTTCTATTTTACTTATCCATCCAATTCAAAAAACCACACTTTGAAAAAACCAGTTTGCACAAATTTCTTTCCTCAAACACGAAGCAAATTAGGAATGCACTGTCTCTAGTCTCACTCGTTACGTGTTCACAGCTCCAACACTATACAACACAGAGTGCGCAAGCGGTCGCTCCAAAAGGAAAAGGGCTCCAAATATTCCGGCAACGCGCTGTTTGTTTAGGATCATCTAATCCTTAAGGCCTGGTCGGCTCTTGAATGAGAAAGAGACTAGTGCTGCTGGCAATTTTTTCTTCCAAAATTGTAATAAGCATAACCTACCTTTCTGCATAACAGAATTTTATATACCTTATGACCATTCTTTCAGGAGAAAAGGCATGAACAAAACCCGCAACGGGAAGTCGGTGGCTCACAGCAAAATACAGATAAGTGCTCTCCTGACCTGACATACATGCCCTTACCAATCCTTTTTCACAAAAAAGATTTCTTTACACGAACTACTTCAAAGTACGTTCGAAAAACTCTTTACAAAGTTAAAAACATCCTCTTTTCTTTGTACCAAATGGCCAAGTACGTCACCGCTCCAACAGAAAACAATCAGCATGCACTGTCTCTGATCAATCCCGCTACGTGTTCACAGCTCCAACGCTATACAACACAGGATGACAATGTCGCTTAACGGAAATAGGGCCCTAAGTGATTCGGCAACGCGCTATTCACTATAGGTCACCTACACACCTGCGGACTGATTAACTCTAAAGGAGAGGCGATTACTAAAAACCATTCTCAAACAATACATCCTGATACAACTTCGTGTCATAGATCATATCAAATCAATACGATTCAGCATACCTCATCAAAACAATCACTCATACCAAATTTTCTCTTTGCAGCAACAACTCGAAGAAGTGTTCCAACCCGCTGTAACAAAGTTACAGTATAGCAGCAGTATAGCATCAACATTTCAACCCACACAATCCGACAGCTAAGCTGGGATTTTTGGCCAATGATACCGGTTATTCTGGCGCACAAATAGCTAAGCTATTTTCATGGGTTTAGATTCAAAACCATGGTCTCACAAATCACGCCGGACCGAGTTAAGTAGCAAAGCTATCTTAGCTTAATCATGACAAAGTCATGGCATGGTTCAAACCGACCAGCCCAAATGAAATTTGGCTCGCTCGGTCTCACTCAAAGAGTGGTCGGAAACACATAAAGCACGATACAATGATCGCTTGTCTTCTTTTTAGACCCCGACATAACGTGTTCCACCTCATCTCGGGCTCGGGGACTACGTGGGCCCATGTCACCCGAAAAGGTGACATGGGCTAGATCTTTTAGAGCTTGCCGCAACATATACTATCTTACAGCAACCTCGGGGACTACGTGGGCCCACATCATTTGCATGACTCGGCCTGAATCCTTTTCTTAACAAATAATTTAGTTTCAGAACTAAGCTAAGGCAACGACCAATCACGACATACCATGTGATGGCGGGCATCACATACTAACGAGGGCCCACGTCTCCCGCATTTGGGACCCTTTCAAAATTCTTTTTTTTTTCGGGAGCATCATAAATCTTTCGGTCAAAACCAACAACGTCAATCAAGTGCAAGCAAAGTGTGGTTGGAAGCACTAGACGGTCCTCCAGCCCTGCTCGGATCACATGTCGAACGTGTGTCCGACCACCCTTTCTCACTCAACCAAGCAAGACGGTGTTTTTTCCCTCAAGATCCATGATGCTCGGGGACTAGCTGTGGAGGTATAAACTCCATATACCCTCACAGCCTAGTTTGGGCCGACATGCTATCACCAGGCCGGCCCATCAAGCTTCAAGACCGATCGGCTCAGGCTGGTCGGACAGCCTAAAACAGGCAAGGATATCGAAGACCGACAAGGAGGACGAGACCTAGCTGAGATAGGAAAGTTTAGACTTGTAAAGTATGTAAACTTAGTACCAGATAGGCTAGTTCCGACTTGTAACCTTGCTCCCCGTGATATATAAGGAGAGCAAGGACCCCCGTGCCAGGGGACGGAATTTGGCATAACGCACAGACTCATACATCCACATCATAATCGAAACAGAGAGCAGGACGTAGGGTATTACGCTTCATAGCGGCCCGAACCTGGGTAAACCTTGTGTGATTGCTCCCTGTTTATATCTTGCTCGCAATCTCGGTGCGCCTTCCGCCAATCCATTACCGGTCAGGGCATACCCCTGGTCGGACTATCGCCGATATTTCGTCGACACTAGCCTCTTGAAGTAGCCTCGAAGCATGCGACAGTTCTCGAGGGTGTGCCTGGCCGGCTCTTTGTGGTACGGGCACGGCTCCTTCAGCATCTTGTCGAAGACGGCCCCGTCCGGAGGGGGTCGAGGCTTCTTACGCTCGGCCGCGGCGACCTCGTCTTCTACAACCTCACGCTTGCCTTGCTGCCTGCCTTTCTTCTTCTTCCTATTCTTCTTCTGGCCCTTGCTCGAGCCCTCCTCGTTGCCAGGGGGCGGCTTAGGCTTGCTTCCATCTCCGCCAAAGAACGCTCCCACGGCCTCGTCACCGGCTGCATAGTCGGCGACGACGTCCATGAGCTCGTCGACTATTTTTGGGCGGTTACGCCCGAGCTCCCGCACAAGCTCCTTGCATGTGGTGCCTGATACGAACGCCAAGATGATGTCGTGGTCGGGGATATGCGGCAACTCAGTGCGCAGCTTGGAGAAGCGTCAAGCAAAGTCTCGAAGGGATTCCCCGGTCTGCTGCTTGCAGTTTCAGAGATCCCACGAGTTGCCAGGTCGAATGTAAGTGCCCTTGAAATTCCCCTCGAAAATCTGAACCAGATCGGTCCGGTCGTAGATCTGATTGGGGGGAAGCTCCTCGAGCCACCGTCGAGCGGTGTCGGAGAGAAACAGGGGGAGTTGGCGTATGAGTGCCTTATCCTCTCGAGCCCCTCCCAGCTGGCAGGTCAGCCGGAAGTCGGCCAACCAGAGCTCAGGCTTGGTCTCCCCGTTATATTTGACCACGCTCGTGGGGGGTCGAAATGGATTGGGCAACGACGTGTTGCGGATGGCTCGGCTGAAAACTCGAGGGCCCGGCGGCTCGGGAGCCTGCCGGTCCTCGTCACTGTCGTAGCACCCTCCTCGATGGGCGTTGTAGCCACGATCCTCGGCGCCCGCAGCCTTGCGCCGTCGGTTGTCGTTGATGTCATGGCGTGCATCCTGAGGCTCGCGGTTGTCGAGTATGCGATCGCGGACGGGGGCCCTACCACCTAGAGGGGGTGCCTCTTGGTGGACCGAGCCCTCTCGCTCGTGCCGCGGTGGGTTGGCCGGCTGCTCCGAGTCCGCCTCGCGTTGTCTTGAGGCCGAGCTTTTGGCTTGCTGGGTGGCCACGACTTGGAGGAGTCCCTGGACCTCGTCTCGTATCCGCAGGGCTTGCAGGTTCGAGGGCGCGGGCATGTCTCGCAGCAGCATGCCGCGAGAACATTCTGGCTTGCTCGAGGGAAGCGGGCTGGCTCGACCGGCGCCTCTGGCCGCCCGTCATTGACGATGCGGTTGAAGACGCCCCGTGCCTTTCCTCGAGCGCCAGGAGCTCGGGGCGGAGGAAGCTGGTTCTGCTCAAGGGCGCGCTTGAGCAGTTCCAGGTTCGCGCGCTCCGCGTCCATCTTGGCCTCAATCTCCCGGAGTTGGGCCCACTGTGCGGCTCGGGCGTCCTATTCAGGCCGCGGGTTGGCATGTCCTTGCGGTGGTTCCTCATGAGGAGGAATCACCTGCAAGGCTCCTGCCGCCGGCGTCTCGGCCGGTTGGTTGACGGCAGGAGCAGCAGCGGCGTTGTCTCTAGTCTCCGTGTCTATCGAGGCTTCACCTTCGAGATGAAAGCACTCGCGAACTGGATCATAGCACCCCGAGTCCGAGTTGTCGGAGTCCGGGTCGGCGCCGAACGGCGTCCAGGGCCTTCCCGTGCTCTGCTCCTCGACCCAGCGACGCATGTTTCCGACCGTGGCGTTACGCCGCGGACCGGGCGCTCTGTCGAATCCGCGGTCCACCGATGCAGGCCATACGATCTCCAAGTTCACGGCAGCACGCAGGAGGGGGCCACGGCTCTCCTCTTGCGACCCCATTGTCAACTGGATTTCATTGGCGTACGTCGAGGCAGCATTGGTTAGCCCGAACGGAAGCCTGCGGCGAGTTCGGTAGAGTCCGTGTGGCAAGTAGTCGAGGTGCCGCGCCGGGCTCTCTCGGTGAGCGCATGGCGAACGTGAAGCCAGGGTCCACGTCAAGCGTCGCCTGCCCACGAGCCACACCCTGTCGTGCGCTTGGTGCCCCGACTGGGTGCACCACGGCGTCCGACGGCAGTGGCGCGTGAATGGCGTGCTCGGGGACTTGCGTAGGCAGGCGACGAAGCTGGTGCCGGTGGTGCCTGTGCCTTGGTGGCAAGCCGTGGTGGCGTGGCCGGTGTGCAGCCCCACTGGCGTGTGGGGGTGAGGCACGTCCCCCGCTTGGTTCTCCGACCGAGAGTAGAGCCATGTCGTAGCCTGTGCCGAGCGACACGAACTCTAGACTCCCAAACCAGATCACCGGGGCGAACGGGAGCGATGAAGTGGGAGATGCCATTCGGAAAAATGGCAGGAAGTCGAGTGAAACACGCAGAGCCCCTACCTGGCGTGCCAACGGTCGATGTTTCGTACCCGGGGGGTGTCACACCAACGAGTAAATTTCTAAGCGTGCTCCCTAATCCGGATGGTGATGCAAGATGGACACAAGCGGTTTATCCTGGTTCGGGCAAAGAAGGCCCTACATCCAGCGGGGGGAGATGAACTTGTATTATCTTGCACCGAAGTGCTTGTACAGGGGTGAACACAAGCGTGTCGTAAAGACTTAGGCGTTGTGGGAGTGTGTTGTGTGCATATGTGAACCTGCCCTATGCTATGCCCTGGTGCCCCCTTTTATAGGCCAAGGGGAGGCCTAGGATTACACTATAGTTAGGGCGATCGTAGGCGTGACGTCGAGGCGCGGGCGTCGGGTCAAGTCGTCGAGACTGTAGATGCCCCCGTCGGTCCGGTTTGAGCCTGTGGATTCATGCTTTGATCCGGTTCGAGCCTGTAGCAGCGTGGTTGATGGTGGCCTGACAGTCCTCCCCTGACATGGGCTGGCGTAGTCGAGGCGTGGGTGATGATGGTCTGACCGGGAACTCCGTTGTATGGCTGTCGAGGTGGGAGGGACTGGACTCTGAGCACCCCACGTTCAGGTCACATCTATCATCATTCCTCGAGCGGCTAGAGGCCGCCTCGAGGTGTCGAGGATCCGAGCGATGGGACTGAGCGGCGGGTTTAGAGGTACGGAGAGTTGACAATTGCGTTCTGAAGGGGCGCCGTACGCAGCATAGTGCGCGGCGTGGTGTTGCAGTGGTGCATGCCATCCTCGAATCCTGGGTATGGGCAGCGTAATAGTGGAAGCGACCGATGTACTCTCCACTGTTACGTCCCCTGTAGCCATGGGGTTAGGTGGGGCAAGTGTACTATTTCACTGTTTCGAGCCCTGTAGCCACGTGGGCGACCCAGGAAATGCGATCTGGGAAGGCTGGCTCGAGCGGTCGCTCGCTCAAGCGGTTTCCGTCACCGTCTCGAGCGGTCGCTCGCTCGAGCGGTTTCCGTCACCGTCTCGAGCGGTCGCTCGCTCGAGCGGTTTCCGTCACTGCCTCGAGCAGGTGGGCGTACCTCGAGACGGCTAGCCTTGTGGTTTAGTCGTGGGCCTGGTCGCGGGCCGGCCCAATATGAGACATGGGGGAGGATAGAGACTTTCTTTAGTTGTTTTCGGTGGTTTTTTGGAGAAGGTAAAGCAGGGTTGGCTTACTTCTAAACCCTTAAGATCGGGACCCCCTAATCTAGGTACCCGACAGAAAGCTTCTTAGATGAGTAATCATGAGATATTTAACAATAGACACATCAATGTATATCATGTGTGGAAAGCACAACTGAAACCTGAAAGACTGAACCACAAGCCAGTTGTTTCATTACATGAAAAGCCATAACCACTTGATGCAGGAGGGCAAAAAATGTAGCAAAAGTAATTAACAAATTGCCTTGTCACATTATAATGAGAAACAAACCTCACAAGCTTGCTTAACATCTAACGCAAAAAATAAACTTGCTTAAGATCCTTGAGCTGATTGTTTAGGAACAATGGACTCAGTATCGCTTTTTTTTTAACGTATGGACTTGTACTGAGATCTGTGTAAATGATAGATAATTTATAGTTAGTTGGTGGTATATATGATACGAATGAAATATCAGTTCCCTATATTTTTAGTGTTGTATGTATCAACAGTTCACAAATCACAGACCAAGAAGCTATAGCAAGGCATCATCGCTAGTTCGCTACATTAACCACGTTAACCAGGGCAAATAGTTTTGTTTCCAAAGATTTGGCAAATAATTTTGCAGAGTTTCAGCAGCCACCTCCACAAACACCATGAAATAAATACATATTATTCCACAATTTAATTTGAACCTTAATCAAATCAACAGTACGCTTGAGGGAATGCATTTCTACTCTCTAACTCTCTCCTTCGATCTATGGCTAGCAATTAGAGAGCAGAATGAGCAGATACATGCAGTTTGTTGTGACGCTAGATGATGCAGAAGATGTAAGCAAGCCAAGCAGTAACCAACACTCATTTGTGGGCTGTACCCTGAAGAACAAAAGCGGCATGCCCTGCCCATCCATGAGCAGGAGCTCACCAGTCACCAGTGCGCAAGCAGTTGTTGACTCGGAACACCAGCCTTCCCACGTTGTTGTACTGTGCCCGCAGAAGCCGGCCAGCTGTGCACTGGAACACCATTGATCTGCAAAGGAGAAAATTTAGAACAAATGTAGCTCCAGCCCTTGGACATTGAGGAGATGGAGTGGGACCTCACCGCTGGAAACACATGGATTTGAGGCCATGGCACAACAGAACCTGGAGAAACTGTTGCTGCCACCACTCTCCATCACCGGCGGTTGAAACCGAGCCTGGAGGCCATGAATCCTGCCAATGGGACGGCTGTTGCACCATGGATCTCGCCACATGGCGGAGGGGATATAGGCCATTCCGTACGGAGGCCTGCGTGGGGAGGGACATGGAGGACATGCGACGACAATCTTGGGGAGGGGTGCGCCAATCAGGGAGGGTGCACGGAGCCGGCGGGACCTCAGCGTCGGGGGAGAGGTCAAAGGCCGGGTAGGGGTTTCTTCGTCTTTGGTTAGTGGATGGGGAGGGGATGTGTGCGGAGGAGACTGAGCAGGGGCCCGCATGTCGGCGCACTGTAAAAATCGACGGAAGACTTCTATCGCAAGCGGCTTCACCACCAGGCGGTCGACGGGTCCGTTTCCCATTTATTGTAGTAGAGATTGTTAGAACTTAGAAGGATAACCATAATAACTATAAAGAAGGGTAGTCGAAAGACCATGCTAACCAGAAGGAATATTCATGTGCACGATGATGATATATGTGTCATGTGTGGGACAAGGGAGGAGGAGACCATTGAACACCTTTTCTTCACATGCCCTTTTGCAATTCAGTGTTGGTCATCTATCGATATCACATGGAATCAGAATATAAACCTGCAGGATCGGTTCATACAAGCCCGTCAAACTCATGGTCTACCTTTCTTCACTAAGGCTTCGCTTATTGCTGCATGGGAGATATGGAAAATGCGAAATGACAAGATTTTTGATCGGAGAAACCCGTGTCAAGCCAGATGGCTTTGTAATTTTAAAAACCAATGCTCTCTCCAGGCTCTTAGATTCAAGCCTGACCTTAGGTTAGCTTTTTGTTTTTGGTCAGATGCTTTTAGTTAATTACTCTATGTAAGTCCTCTCAGCCTCTTTAAAATTTATAAAAGTTTTTTGACACTGTGGGGACCTCTCCCACAGTATTTGCCGTCAAAAAAATAACTATAAAGAAGGGTAGTCAGAAATGCTAGAGATCTCATGGTCATACTGCTGAGTATTGTAGTAATGCTCCACTTGTTTACATCCTACACCAACTTGGAAGCAACGGATTCAACCTACACACCCATAATTTTACTTGCTTGCAATTCAGACTAGTTCTCCTACAGTTCTGAAAGCCACAACAGTAAATTCAAATTGGTTGTTGCTGCTGCTTCACAGCGCAGTCCTTCATCCTAAACTGCCATCACACCTCTTTTTCCTAGAGTTGGCGAGTCTAGTCAGTGGGTGGTAAAATGCATCACTCTTGTTCAGGATTCAGGAACATCAGCAAACACACCACTCCGGCTGTTCTAGCTCAACTTTGATTAGCCCCCATAGCGATAACTCCTTTGCTTATATATATGATACAAGTCAAGTACATAGCTGCCATTTCTCTCGCTGGCCAAATGTATGTACCCAGAATTTTTGACATTCCTCTACACCCTAGCTTATTCTATAGTGAAAAAATTGACTAGAATGCTTTGAACATTAACATTTCAATATTTTCTTACATACCAATAGGGAAAAAAAGGAATGTGAGAGGGCCAACTAAGATGAAGAGGATGTGGAAAGAGTATGATCCTAACAGCAAGATACAGTTGAAGTTCAATAGATATGGTCAACCATGTGGACCGAAGACATGCAAATTAACAAATTTCATTGGATACCTTGTCAGAGCAAGGAAATCTCTTTAGCACACAAAAATTGGAGTAAGGTAGATAAATCTCACAAAGAGAAGTTATGGAGTATGGACAACTATAAAGGTACATGGGCACAACCTGCACTTATTTACTTGATGATTTTGAAAGTTATTTGTTGATTAGAAATGCAATTTTTCATGCAGGGATACTTTGACATTGATGAGTCTTATAAGCCTTGGGTTCTAAAGTCAGGATGCAAAAAGTGGAAAGATTTTAATGTTGTTTTGAAGAGGAAGTACTTTGATCCTGATTTATCTAGGAGACAAAATATCAAAATATCAATAATGGTTGTGACAAGAGGATTCCACCACCTCAATGGGAGTGGCTGGTGAATCACTGGACATCAAATGCAGGACAGGTATGCTGTGCTACCTTAATTATTTCCATTGGTGCTTGTTTTAATGCCAAATCTTTTTAATGCCTGAACATAGTAGAATACAAATACTGGGTGCTCTGATCCTTTATGTCGCACCAGTAGTTTCACATATGACAGCTATTCTCTTGTAATCTGGACATTTCTCTATAATTGTTCTCAAATACTAAGTTTAGTGGTCTACAAATATTTCCCCTAAAGTCTGGACATTAGTTTTGTGCCCATCAGCAAGTTACTACTGAGTGATTTATTCATAGTAGCATATTGTGTAGTGGCATTTATGGATTGCTGTGGTCTTTTTTTTATGAAACTATGATACTTACTAGGATATGTTCGTTTGGTTGCAAACAGGAACAATCACCTAGAGAAGACAATGTCATGCTTTATCCTTTTAAAGGGATCAGGAAACTTGTCACTGATAAATGAGAACCTAAATAGACAATAGGACTAAGAATTCATCATTCATGGATGAGAACCTAAAGTACAGGATCATGTTTTTATATCTTATGGACATTTACAGTACCCAGGATCATGTTTTCCTATCTTAAGGACATTTGGAGATAGAAACTTATGTGTGTATGAAAGATTTTTGTATTTGGATGGATAAATTGTTAATGTGTGCTCACATTGGTTCATTCTCAAATGATTTGTGCTTATTTACCTTGGTTTTGGAGGCATTTTTAAAAATGCCTTAATCAGTTTTTGAAGGCTTAAACAAAATGCCTTTAAAAGGTATTGTAGGCATGTATAAAATGCCTTTATATGTTAATATTTGAAGGCATTAACGGAGACATGCAAGTGTGAACCTATGTAAATCTCGGTTTTTGCATGCGTGGCAGCAGAGGCGGGCTCATTTGCCCGCCTTCGAAAACTGCTATAGTAGTAGTGTGCTTGCGAGTGTGGGTGCTTATTCCCAATTCGCTAGAACTTATCATAAAACAGCATCAGCTGCATAAACGACCATCGTCCGAACATGGCCAGAAGAAGGGAAGGGGTTCAATAAAAATTACCAATGCAAGTGATCCATCGTGTGGGTCTATACTCGCAACATTAAAAAGGTTTAGGGAGCAAAAAAAAATGTAAATGACATCTCCTAAAGTAATAGTGAACCTATGATGCATTTATCTTTCTAGTATAAATTATTTTTTATATAAATATTGCTAGATAAAATCAGAATAGTTTGACTCGTACAAATCTTGCTAGATATTACCAATATTTGAGACTGGATGAAGACGAAGTATGTTACTCTAGGCACACGTAGCAATTTATTCTCGCCCTGAAACGCAAGCGCAACTAACTAATAAAATACACTACAAATCCAAACCGAGCCTCTTGACATATCCAATCCAGGAGCACATAGGTATCTCAGTGCTTGTGCTTTGGCCTCTTGACGATCATGACGGTGCAGTGCGCGTGGTGCGTGCAGTAGTCGCTCACGCTCCCAAGGACAGCCCTGCACGAGTTTAATAACAAGTCTTAATTTCACGAAAATGTATAAGCTGTTATAAGAAACAAAAATGGACTCATGGGTGATGATCGACAAATCCATCCTACAAAATTGAACAAGTCAGATCGAAGTTGCGCCCATTTGGATCGAAAAAGTTATATGCATATATAGTATAGTATATATGTTCCTTGATTAAACCTATTTTTTGATGATTGAGCGTCAAAAAAGATAACGGAACGATGGCGGACCTCTTCCACTTGCTGTAGCCATGGCAGCCGACGACTAGGAGCTCGGCGTGGTGGCGATCGACCGCGTCGCAGATGACGCTCCGGGCGTCCCCCTCGATGGCTTCGTAGCTGACGTCGGTCACCTCGGCGCAGAGCCTCTTGGCCTTGTCCATGACCCGGGCGACGGTGCGCTTGAGGTCTGCCTCCACCGTGGGCAGCAGGTCTGCGGAGCCGACGCCGGCGATGCCGATGACGGACGCTGCGTTGGGCTTGGAGGTGAGCACCACCAGGTGGTACTGCTGCGTCTGTCCGGGGGCGAAGAAGTGCTGCAGCGTCCACTCCAAAGCGTAGTAGCTGTGGTCGCTGTCGTCGATGCCCACCACCATCACTGGCTTCCCTGGCGATGACGATGAGCCTCCTGCTCCTGCTGCTTCCTCCGCCATGTCTTCAATTTGTTCTGTTTGTTGGTCGATAGGCAGCTGTGGCTGATGCTGATTGATGGACAAAAAGGGGAACAAGCTGAGGAGGGTGGCCTCTCAGATCGAGCAGCTGGGACTAGTGGCCGGGAGGAAATTCTGGAGCGCGGGAAACGCTTTGATGTCCACGTTCGCGCAAACCCCTCCTCTTGGAGGTTAAACTATTTACAAGAGTTCATACTTTTTTTTTGGAGAAACAGAAGAGCTTACCTACATACAAATGGCCAAACCGGCGGCCCATATCTGTCCCGGCTCTGGTATGCAATGCTACGCACCCGACGACCACCCCCCCCCCCCCCCCCCCCAACTTCCTATTTGTTCTGCAATATATTCTCATGTTTAACAAAACCTTGATTAACCCTAAACCCTAAATTCATTGACCTCTCTCTCACAAAAAACAGTAAAGGGTGAAAACCTAGCAACGAAGAAAGAAAAATACTAGAAGTGAAGGAGGTGGGGACAAGAGAACTCCACCATCCTTATTTTACAGGGCTATTTTACATTCCCCATATTTTCCCTGGATACATTGAGACCAAACCATTTAGCCAGGGGCGTTATGGTCTAGTCTAAGCTTCTTTCGATCCGACGGCCACCGCATGTCTTCAGCGGTAGCTTTGCTTCGACGTGAACTCACCAATGCCGCCACATGTCGTCCATCCCGCATTGGGACCTCCGTCTGGGTTTTGAGGCCTAAAACTATGAAACCTGCCGCCGATGGTTTTGAGGCGAAACCACCAAACCGCCGCGAGTAGCGTAGCTCATACACATCCCCCGCCATGTACACTTGTACTTGTCAATGTCCCAAGTGTCAGCCACCACGGCTAGTCGCCCGGCCTCCAGGCCCCTCGGTCCAAGCCTCACATTCGCCCTTCACCGCACTCGGTCCATCAGCACGGCACGCCCTACTTGACCTTCACCACAGCGTCGGCTACCGCCTCCGGGGTCAACACAAGCCAAGAGACATGTTTGTTCCACACACACTCCGTATGTCAGGTTAGATAAAACATGCACACACACCAATGTGTTGTCATGTTGACAATCGCTCATCACAAAAATTGCTACACAATGGTTATGAAAAAAACCATATGTTCGCACAAGACAATACTCACTCCATTTAAAAATCTCCTTCATCTAAGCAAAAATGTTTTACTCAAAAATCCCCTTCATATTAGCTTGCAACATTTAGTGCTTCTTTGATGCTTATTGACCGCCACTTGCCTATTTTTATTGCCTATTTGTTGCTCATTGGTTGTTCCTAGTATGTGACTTCTCGTATGCGTTTAGCCTGAGATGATTAAATACAAAACTGAGTGCTCATTGATCACTATGCCGAAGGCTAAAATAATGGAGATTTTTGAACAGAGGGAGTAGAAGAGTAGCAACAATTGCAGATCACATTTAACACGGAGAACCGATGATCATCCAATAAATACATCAACGATTGTCCAGGGGAGGTAACAAAGCGCAGGCTTACAAACACTTGATGGAAGATGTACGTATGTAATCCGCAGCAGCAGCAAGATTCTCCAACTCGCGCACCATTTAATGCACATCTAGAGAAATCGATTTCCCCGATTTCGTACCAACATAATTCACACAAGATTGCACGAAGACAATATTTAATACGAAGAACCTATCTAAAGTTTACTTGAGCGACGACTTTTTTTTTTTACCCGAGGAAAACCCCATTCCCATATAACAGAACGGAAATACAAAGTCAGTTGCAGCAGTTTAAGACGGGACAGAGTTCAGAAGAAAAGCTTATCTACGCCTAACCACCCACTCAAGGTTGAGCCTGACGAGCTAAGACATCACAAAGAACACGATAGCTAAAGCTATTACAATTGGTTTCCAGAATAAGAGTTTCCACAATGCAGGCACAAAAAACATCCAAGACGCGGCTTCCATTTTCGCTGCCTGGCACCGTCTTGGTCGTCCTCCAGCGCTTGCAGTTTCCGCTTCTTCTCCTTGGACGCGAGCTTTGTAGCAATGCGAAGGACCTCTTCAACAGCCGCCTCCAGATTGCTTTTGTCGACTCCTGCGAATAAGCCTGTCCAGTAACCCATAAGACCACAAATGTAACAGACTATCGCAGCAGGGTTGCAGACAATCTTGTCATTGAAACAAATATCGTTTCGAGTTTTCCATACTGCCCAACAGACAGCAGCCACACCCAGCACATGGAATTGCTTCCCCCTGGGAGCCAGTGATCACACCATTCCCTGCATTGATAGAATGATGTAGGGATGTTGTTAGCGCCAATGGCATACGCAATAATAGACCGGACACCTTTAGCAGTGGAACAACCGAAAAATAAGTGCTAGATATTTTCATTTTCATAACAATAGTAGCACGTAGGGGAGCCATCCCAATTTATTTTTATCAAATTATCCTTCGTCACAATTGCACCATTGAGGACTAACAACATGAATATCTTAATTTTGGAAGGAATTTTTCCTTTCCAAATTCTTTTATGATATCTACCACTATCATTTTTAGTCATGGCATTATATAAAGATTTCACTGAAAATCTTTCACTGGGACCAAATGCCCAGGAAACAATATCTCCATTTTCAGACAATTCAGAGACTTTATCAATTATGCCTTCCCAGCTAGACCTGAGGTCATCTACCAGCCATCTTGAAAATGATACAGCTCCCCTAGTGCATCATGCACAGTGATATTAGGTACCAAACATATTTTAAACAGATCAGGAAATAGCAAGCACAATGGTTTATCAAATAACCATGAATCACTCCAAAACAAGGCAAGCTTACCGTCTCCCACTTTAATTTTTCTCCCCTGCAGGTAAACATCCTTTACTTTCAGTAGATCAGCCCACACAGCAGAATCATTTTGCCTATGTTGGACATTACTGACAGTTTTATTTCTCATGTACTTGTATCTAACAATTTGTTGCCAAAGCCCATCCTCTTTCTCCAACTTCCACCACCATTTACAAATTAGGCTAACATTCATTTTTCTTATATCTTTGATCCCCAACCCACCTTTCTTTTTATGTTTACATATTTTCACTCACTTGACAAAATGATATTTTTTTGCTTCCTCCAACTTGCCAAAAGAACTTTCTTCTGGTTTTATCTAACTCAGCAACAATGGACTTTGGGAGCAGGTAAATAGACATATGATATATGGGGGTGTTATTTAAGCTTGAGCCAATTAAAGTTGTTCTCACAACAATAGACATAGAGCTCCCCTGCCATACATCTAGTTTTTTAGCACTCTTCAGTGAGTGGAAGCCAATCCACTACATGTAGCCTACTTGGGCTTACTGGGACCCCTAAGTACCTAATAGGGAATGTCCCAATTTGACAATTGAACAACTCAGCATAGAATTCATCCCATCCTTCTTCATCATTGATGGTAATGATCTCACTCTTGAGGAAATTTATCTTAAGCCCAACCATTAGTTCATAGAGGTATAATAGCATTTTTAGATTCCTATCACTTTAGATGTCATGCTTTAGACACACAATGGTGTCATCGGCATATTGTAGCATAGAAACACCATTTGTTACAATATGATCAATCAACCCGCAAATTAGCCCCCTTTTTTGAGCTCTATGCACCATTCTGGCTAAGCCATCAGCCACAAAGTTAAAGAGTATTCGTGAGAGGGGATCCCCCTGCCTCACCCCTTTGTGGCTTTTAATGTATGAACCAATGGAATTACTGAGCGACGACTTGACATGAAAACAATCCCACGATAAAAAAATTCTGACCAATATAAATGGCAACCTCATTAATATTGAACAAGCTTTACCTCTCTTTTTCTCATGTCACTCTCTCCCCCTCTGTATTATGTTCTTTGTCCGACTAGCTTTTTCTTTGTCAATTTACCTGAAGCTTAATTATCCCATTTTCAACCCAGTCGTGGATGTTATACCTATATATCATACCGGTACTCTTTTTTCTATTAGCATTTGTTTGGCAAGCTGTTGTAAGTTTTCGATGAAATCGATCTTTATTCATTGAATGTATAGCTGTAGCAATCCTCTTGCGCCTATGTTGAACGTACCTTTAGGGCTTTACGTACTAACGTCATTTCTAGATCTAGAAAGTGAACCTAAATATTTGGACAAACTTTATACCTACATGAAACTTTTTGAGATATGCACTTAACTTAGGGAGCCAACACCTCAGCAGATTTTGAGATCACAACCTCCCACTGTTTTACAAGCAGTTCTTGCATGCCAGTTGTGGAGCTTGGTCCGAGAGCTTTACAAGAAGGAAGTCATGTATTAATTTCTTATAAAAACAGCCTGTTTAAATCGTCAATTTTCAGCGTTTGCATATGGGTCAGACCCGCCTGTGACAATATTATTGTTCCATGGATGGTTCAAAGCTACCGGACACCACTGCCGCCACCTACAGGAGACTTATAAAGAAATGTAGGTGGGTTCTTGGCAAAAATTTCTTTTTCTAGTAGTATCTATCTCGGTTGAAAGGTGCGGGACATAATTTACTCGATCACTGCCTCATTGTCTGATCGAGACCGTGATTAAACACGGCAATGTGAGGTCAGAGTCAGACAAGCACGCCATCTTCAAAAATAGGTTATGCAAATGAAACGCACCCTCCTTGGAGCAATATTTGTCGATATTCAAAGATTTATTTAGGACCACAAATATGTAATTTACATATCATGTGGAGCTTATCTTGGTTTTCTGTCACAATACTTGGCGAGTGGTGGTTGGGAATAATCCCTCTTGCTAAGGCGATAGTCATGCAATGGCAGTACTCGCTAGACCTTGGAGCTCCTGTCATAATATATAGTTGAAGGACCAAAATAGCGACCAGAGGAGGGGGAGGGTGAATTGGAGCTTTAAAATTTCTTTCGAAATCTAGAGCCTCTGTCCTAGATTCGCCCCAAGATCCAAAACAGCACGGCACAGTGATCATGACCCTGAAGAAGGGTGGATGTTCTCTAAGAACACAACGGATCACTATAGGATCGAAACGGTGCAAACGTGAACCTCAACTTCTATCAAGGAGAAGCGAAGCAGCAAAGCTCCAGAGTGCAGTCAGTGGAAAACAACACTGCACCGAAACGATCTACACAGAAACAGACAACCGCAACACCAAACAGAACGCAAGACGGAGACTGGACGCACAAAACCGTAACCAAACAGCAATGGGGTCACTCCTGGCGACTTGGCCGGCTAGGAGAGGCGGCCTGGCCGTCTGGCCAGCTGGGCCGACTTGGCTGACTGCCTGGCGAACTGAGCTAGCTATAGACTGGCTGACTTGGCTGGCCGGCTTGGCCAGCTGTAGCCAGCTGGCACCTCAAGGCCGGCTCGGCTGGGTGGCAAGCCGGCTTGGCCGGCTGTGGCCGGCTGAGCCGGAACAGCAAGCCGGCCTGGCCGGTTCTTGCGGGAACAGCACAAAAAATCCCCCAAATCCTTGTATCTTCTCAAATCAACACTAATTGCAACCAAATTTTACAGAGATGTTCCTGCGGCAGTTGGGGAGCTATCACTAGGAGATTATCGCTCGATTCGGAGTAAAACAAGAGAAATCAAAGAAAAACCTAAAAGTGAATCTTGAGCACACCTAGAGCAAGAAATGCATGGATCTCTGATCTCGTGAGGAGTTAGCGTGATTCCTTTGGTAGAAACACTCAACTCATATCATAGATCGATCAAGCACAAAAAAAGAATGGAGTAAAACGCACACAAAATAGAGAAATCATGAAGTTCTCAAAGGGGGAAAAGAGCTGTAGCAGAACCGACCAACTAATTTAATTACGAAGCACTAATCAAGCTGATGTGGCAACTCAATTAGAACTTAGTAACCAAACTAGCCTGGTAGTCCGTGAAATCTCAAAGGATTTCAAACAACTCTACAACAAACTTGAATCCACAGTTCAGCAGTTCCCATTCACCTGTTTTAATTACATTTCGCACATAGGATTATTACAATCCAAATCATAAATAAAAGCGGAAGAAAAAACTTTTGATAATACACACTCACACCTATACTTTTAAATACAGTGCCAGCTCAGGGTCAACTCCATCAACAGCATGTAGATGAGGTATAAGAGTTGACTTGCCCGAAGTCTATTCCTCCCGTAGTGGGATATAAGTCCACCGTGTCGCCACGACAGTAATCTCCAAACCTACAACAACATTGGGAATTGCACCCTGAGTACATTGTACTCAACAAGACTTACCCGACTAAAAGAAAATAAAGACTCTTTGGTGGATGTCAGGCTTTATAGTGGGTTGGCTTGACTCATTTTGCAAAAATGCTCAAGTTATCATCTTATAGTTATGTATAGATATGGACCTTTCATTTTATTTTAGCATAGCTTATCATTATAGCCTGATCATACTAGGTGAGCACCTATGCTAAAGCAATCACTTGAGTTATTATAAGCAATCAATAGTAACCATGTCCATTTGGCACTAGCCAACATCATCCATATAACCATCCTTGTGTTCCATAGTAATATTACTACGATGCCGCTGCTCAAGTCAAGTACTCACTATCCAGAAGTGATGGCGATTAAAATCGGTTCCTACTCAGCTGAGGGGTATTCCCCATGCAAACCCATACATGCCTCCGGCAGGCACCTTAGGTCACCGTTGGTACTGTTCGGGTAAAGTCGCGGGACCGCTATGGACCATTCTACACCCAGAGGTTATCCGGTGCCAGGTCGGTCAAGACGTGTCTGCCCACGGGACGACGCTAGGTAGCTCAGACATTCTTGCCCACGGTCACTCGGGCCTCTGACCACTCCCGCCTCCATACGGTGTTATTGCCTACATTTCGGTCACCGGCCCAAACAGAGCTACTAGACTTCGTGGTCGGAACGACTTATCCTTCCAACTAAGCATGGGGCATGCGTTCAACATGACTTGAGGATGTACAACGGTACGGTCCTTAATCAACACAGACGGAAACTACAAGCACACAAGACCCATGTCTTATTGCTTCACATTCCGTCCGGTCTCAGTTTATCCAACATACATGGTTATATCCATCATGATCATCTTGCCAAATTATCTTTATCACCCTAAGGTGTAGGTGACTGGAAATCACCCACTTCTACCGATCTTAATTAAGCAAGGCTAAGCATTAATATCGGTCCTTCACCTAACAGGGTAAGGATATTTTAAGTGGACAAGGAATAGATAATATGCAGCAAGGGTTCCAGGCAACTCCTATAACTTAATGCATTAAACATATAAAAGGACGCAAGTGATATTTGCAAACATAGGAGAGATGCTCCGGGGCTTGCCTTATTTAGAAGATCGAGATTAGAGCCCCAGGTACCCGACTATTCCATGTCAGTTTCCTGGTTCTCGATCACTCCTCGTGCGGATCTCCGTTCGTGACTTGTCCTTCTGGATCCTTAACTTCACGACGAATGTTCTACACGTAAATCCTGGAATGATGCATGTGCATATGTATGAGTACGTGATTGTCGGTGTATGCATGGTCATGGATGATCAAGGATGATAGATCCTCATAGGTGAATAGCTTATTTAATCGGCTACACATATCGCTAGTAAACAAGCCAGTAAAGCCAAAGACCTATACTTACTCAATCATCCTAACCCAATCCTCATGACATACTAATTAACAATCATTCATACATAGCCTATCACTAAGGGTCATCATCGTTATGCTCTACACACAACATCACACATTCATGCTTCTCTAGCACTTAGAGACCTACAACTGGCAGTCTATTAAATAAATCATAACTGTAGATTTATAAATCCTATGGACACAAAAGAGGACAATCTGGAAATCTTATGAAATTTCCCATAAATCACCTCAAGACATCAGAGCCTAATTATGAAGTTAACTAGGCCTAAAACAGGGAACATCAGGGCTGGGTCCTGACAAAACAGCATTAGAACAATTCTGCCAATCATATTGCAACAGCTATAACCCCTAGATTATTGATCCAATGACCACCAAATTTTGATAGTAGACAAATACACTAATCAGCTACCTATCATATAAAGACAAGTTTCCCAGAAAACCAACCTATCATTAGGTTAGGCATGGCATCTAGGAATCGACTCTAATTTAACCACTTATGGGTTGAACAGCAACCCATAGCTAGACACATTCTAAAATCCTACAAACATTACAGTAGGATATACATGGCAATACAAGCCCATCATCCAAATTTCACCCCATTTGGATGATCCTACTGTCCTACACAAAAATAACATGGCAGCACCAATTGGAGGACCTAAAAATACTTTGCACTACCAACTTGATCAAACCATGAAGTCAATGATATACAGAGCTGCATACTGGCATATAAGAAGTCTACAAAAATTACCAACTCTAAACTAGGCCTCTATATTTCATTTATGAATTATCCCGAGAAACAAGTAATGAGGCCACTTGAACTACAACTTCATAATCTTACACAGGAGGCATGCATGATATAATTATCATAGATAAAGCATGACAATACAAGGCTGACAAAACAAGAATCATATTTTTCTGAGGAACCTATGAATTACTATGCATTTCCTAAGATTACAAGCATTTCATGAATTAAATCTAAACTCAATATAAAAGTATCTCAAACATGGCATTTCATATTTTCTATGCATAGCTCATCTAATAAGAAAAATACTACAACTTGAATCACTCCATTTGGACTAGTATAACTCCCTCTATGAATTTCCGAAGCTTTAAATAGAAATCAGAATTCTTTTATTAAATCGAATAGGACAGCCACTTTGCGCAGAGGCCCCCGAGTTTCTCTGTAATTAGTTAGGCCCAGATTTTGAAACTGCCGAGTCTGGACACTTTACTCCGGGACCCCTACCTTTTGTTCAATTCTAGACACATGATCCTTGCATTGAGGAAACAGAGGGAGGCGGCCGGGCATCGTCGCGCCGGCCGGCTAGCGGCACGACGGCGGCCATGGATGGGCGGCGAGGCTCGGGGAGGTCACCGCGCACCCGCTAGTGGCCTTGTTCTGGCCCGAGGTGGCCCGTGGGCTTCTCGCCACGCGAGCCGGCGGCCCGGCGGCGAGCGGCACGGCGGCCATCGCGCTGTGGCCCGTGGCGACTCAGGCGAAGGGAGCCCCGGCTCCCTTGCAGCGAGGCGGCGCCGATGCGCACGGAAATATTTCTACAAACTCACTAAGCAAACTTCATTAGATACACAAACGGCGGAAAGCAAGTTTTGCTTAGCCTACTAGGTGTTGCAAGCCTCCTATCCAAACAAGTCTAGTAGGTGATCACTAATACACACAAGAGCTACCACTAGTGATCAAGAGTTCTACCCATGGGATTTAGTCTACACAAGAAGTGGTTCCCGACTGACCACACAAGCAATTCTACCCACGGGATTTAGTCTACACAAGAAGTGGTTCCCGACCGACCACACAAGCAATTCTACTTTGCAAGAATGTACTCAAAGTAATGCAAGAGGGATAGAGACTTGTTATACCGACGTGTCGAGGCGAGGTTGCCAATCACCAAGAGAATGACCAATTAATCACAATCAGCAACACACAATCGATGACGACCAATCACCGGGAAACAAGGATGAACACAATTGTTTTTGTTCACCCAGTGTTCAATTGGGCACCACCAAGCTACGTCACCGGTTGTGTCGACCAACACCTAGATGGTTCCTTGGTGTGACCCTCAAGTCACTAGCCCCTCAAGGCTCGCCCCGCAAGGCACCGCAAGACACCACTCTCAAGCGAGGCACTCAACGACACGCGGATTCCACTAGGATGCTCTTCGTGATCCCCACGAGGTGAGCTCAAACCTCTCACAAGCAACCGGAGGTGGACAAGAACAATCACCTTCTCTTGGCAACGCCTCCAACAATCTCCAAGCCGGCTAGGAGCGGTACTCTCCAAGAGTAACAAGAAATCCACCAGCGAAACCACCCACAAGTGCCACTAGATGCCCTCAAGCAATGCAATGCACTAGGTGATTCACTCAATCTCTCTTAGGATGATCAACCAAGCAAAGGAGAAGAGTGGGAGAGAGTTTCTTAGCTCAAAGAATGCACACGGGATGAGAAATAGCCAAGAGACCTCCCCAAGGGCCGGCCATCTTCCATTTATAAGCCCTCAAACAAATGTGACCGTTACCCCCTCGGGAGGCAGAGCAGCACGCGCCGGACGCATCCGCTTGGGACCGCCGGACGCGTCCGGCGCCCTTCAGCTGCGCCAGCGAGTCGACCGTTGCCTTTGAAAATTGCTGGCATCACGCGTCCGCCGCCCGCGTCCGGCGCTTCCCGACGGACGCGTCCGGCGGCCTGGCGCGCGCGAGACAACCAACTCCAGAACTTTCTGGTGCGAGTCCGGCGCCCGCCGGACATGCCTCCTCGGCGTAGGACGCTTAGCAGCACCCGGCCAGCCGTGCGAGCTAGCCGTCCATGCGCCGGACGCGTCCAGTGCCAACGCCCTGCGCGTCCGGCCGCCGCGTCCGGCGATGTTAAAAACTCTGTTTTTCAGCCCGACGTGACGCCAACTTCTCCGACATGCTATCCAACAAGTATACCAACTTGATCAACAGAGATAGCATGATTTCAACTAAATTTTGCATCCAGCGCAATAGAAAATATGCATCCATTTTTACCGAAAGCGCCGAATCCCGCCTCACAGGCTCGACGGGAGGAAGAGAAGGACCCAAACCCATCTCTACCCTGCAAACTACAGCGCGCCCAAACGCCACCTTTGTAAATGTGCCAACACCACCAAGTGTACATCTCCATGTGCTTGTGTGTTAGCTTTTCACAATCATTTCCCAAAGGTTAGGTTAGCTCACTAGGCCCTACATGCAATGCACTTCATGAAATCACCTAGTGGCACCCGTGCGTCGAATAGCCGATAAGAATTTCCCTCTTAATAGTGTGGCTATCGATCCTAAACCACTCACACCCTCTATGGTGTCTTGAGTGCAAAACAAAATGGCCCTATCGGTTATACCTTTGCCTTGAGCCCATTTTGTTCCTCCAAATGATATGAACGCTTCACACCATCATGTGACCGTCTCGATCCATCGACCTCGACTTCACTTGCCCTTCACCGTGCATCTGTCCATCGACGCCTAGTCTTGCCCGAGCTTCACCATCACATGGTCCTTCACTCCCAAGCCTCGACTAGCCCTTCACCTTCAACACCGGTCCATGGAGCCAAGCATCGTCTTGATCTTCATCTTTGATCACATGACACGTGTCATGTTTCATATGCAATAAGCTCATCATGAGGACAACCTTTCAATAAATCAACCACTTAGATAAACAAGGTTAGTCCTAGGTTTCATCAATTAGCCAAAATCAAACTAGGGACTTTCAATCTCCCCTTTTTTGGTAATTGATGACAACCTCAACAAAGATGATTTTATAATACAGATTTTGAACTTGTCATACTTGTCCAATCATTAAGCTCACGAGAGGAATTTTGGACAACTATATCAAGTTCGGTTTTGGTAGTATTGCTCCCCCTACATATGTGCATAGAGTTTGGATTTAAAGCTTTGCACATATGCATGGATAGAAGTGTGGGGAGAGTAATTCTACCAAAATGATGCTAAGGTGTAAGAAATGGACCTTTGAAGCGTGATACCAATCGGAGTTGCAATTTACACCATCCTTAGCACCATGAAGTAACTAGACATCCATCAAAACTCAAGAACCCCGTGAGATCAACATTATAAGCAAAGTTCTTGAACTACTTATAAGGCAAGGGGAGTCTAGTTACAACCTATGCATGCTAGTAGATCATTTCACCATTCAAGTCCTATACTAGCATTGCACCACACAAGCAAGGAGACACCACTTGTATAAAACTTTAAACTAGGTGCCATGAGCAAGTCATATGAGAATGCACAAACAAGTGCAACAACTTTGTTCATGAGCTTTCTCCCCCTTCTTGTGTGCATCAAAATTTTATTTACCCCTTTATCATGTTCAATCATCTTTTTCTCTCCCCCTTTGTCAACAATTGCCCAAAAATGGGATCAAATTGTGGAGAGAAAAGGACTTTGATAGAGTAAACAAAACATTAGTCAAATTTGGTTCAATCTAGACCACTTGCCAAAGATATTTAATTCGGTTTTAACCAAAGACAAGCTTCTTCACACCTCGTGATAAGGGTTATCTTGCCTATGTTGAATTAAACACTTGTAGCAAATATTCTAGATTCAACACTAGGATTGCAAGCTCACAAGCATGTCATATGTCACCACTAGATCAAGCAAAGCATAGAAGCAATAGTGGTAACATATATACATCAAACACTTTTGATTTATCATGAATGCTCCAAATGCACCTTGTATGTCTACATGTTCTACCACAAGTATAATCCTAAGCATGAATGACATGTCACACAATGGTACCTTGCATTGTCGAAGGAGAGGCATGTCAAGTAGCGGTGGGGTGCATTCAACACATGTTTGAGAAATCAAGAATATTCAATTCATTCCTTAGCTTGCAAAACCTTCTTTCATCAAGTGGCTTGGTGAGTATATCGGCAAGTTGATCATCGGTGCCCACACTTTCAATGGAAATGTCACCATTTTGTTGATGATCTCTAATGAAAGGATGCCTTATGTCAATGTGCTTTGTTCTTCCATGTTGAACCGGGTTTTGTGTCATCTTGATTGCACTCTCATTATCACAGAACAATGGTACATTCTTGAAGTTGATGCCATAATCCTTCAAAGTTGACCTCATCCAAAGCAATTGTGCACAACAACTCCCCGCACTAACATATTCGGCTTCGGCGATAGAGATTGCCACACTATTTTGTTTCTTTGAGGACCATGACACAAGTGATCTTCCAAGAAGTTGACATGTACCACTTGTGCTCTTTCTATTAATCTTGCAACCACCATAGTCGGAGTCCGAATATCCAATCAATTCAAACTTTGACCCCTTCGGATACCATAGTCCAACATCTCTTGTTTGCTTCAATTACCTCAATATTCTCATTGCGGCCGTGAGATGACTCTCTCTTGGTGAGGCTTGATATCTAGCACACATGCAAACACTAAACATGACATCCGGCCTTGATGCGGTGACATAGAGTAGGCTTCCAATCAAAGACCGATATTCCTTTTGATTCACCATATTGCCATCATGATCACTATCAAGATTCCCGTTGGTGCCCATTGGAGTTGAGATTGGCTTTGCATCTTGCATCCAAACTTCTTCAACATGTCCCTTATGTATTTCCCTTGACTCACAAATGTCCCATTCTTCAATTGCTTGACTTGAAGACCAAGGAAATAGCTAAGTTCACCAATCATGGACATCTCAAATTCTTTTGCCATCATTTCATTAAATTCTTCACAATATGCTTGATTGGTTGATCCAAATATGATATCATCAATATAGATTTGCACAATGAAGAGATCATTACCAATCTTCTTGGTGAATATAGTAGTATCAACCTTGCCCATAATGAACCCCTTGGAGTGAAGAAAAGTCTTCAATCTCTAATACCATGCTCTAGGTGCTTGCTTCAAGCCATACAAAACTTTCTTCAACTTGTACACATGGTTGGGCTTCTTCTCATCTTCAAAACTGGGAGGTTGCTCAACATATACTAGCTCATTGATGATCCCATTGAGAAATGCACTCTTGACATCCATTTGATATAACTTGATATTGTGGGCACATGCATAAGCCAATAGAATCCTTATTGCCTCTAATCTTGCCACGGGAGCATATGTTTCATCATAGTCGAGACCTTCAACTTGAGTATAGCCTTGTGCAACAAGCCTTGCTTTGTTTCTAATCACAACACCATCTTGATCTTGCTTGTTCTTGAAAACCCATTTGGTTCCAATGACATTGTGATCCTCCGGCCTCTCAACTAACTCCCACACATCATTTCTTGTGAAGTTGTTGAGCTCTTCTTGCATTGCCATGATCCAATCGGCATCATCCAAAGCTTTCTCAACTTTCTTTGGCTCTTTGGTTGACACAAATGATGCATGCTCACAAAACATAGCCACTCTTGATCTAGTTTGCACACCACTTCTAATATCACCAATAACACTATCAATTTGGTGATCTCTTGCAACATGTTGTGGTTGTAGCACTTGCACTTGATTGCTTGAGCTTGGTTGATCACTTGACTTGTCTTCATTTGATGAACTAGCACCATGATCTTGCACTTGAGCAATGCTAGCTTGCCTCAATGGAGAATTGAGCACTTCATCTTTATCATCTTGCACATCAATCACTTGCTTTGCTCTTATGTCACCAATGTCCATGTTCTTCATAGCTTCAACCAATTGAGTTCCACCAACATCTTCTAGATTCTCATCTTCATCTTGTGACCCATTGGTTTCATCAAATTGCACATCATGGACTTCCTCTAGAATGCCACTTGAGTTGTTCCAAACTCTATAAGCTTTACTTGTAGTTGAATAACCGAGTAGGAACCCTTCATCACATCTCTTTTCAAACTTCCCCAATCTAGTTCTCTTTCTCAAGATGTAACATTTGCAACCAAACACTCTAAAATAGCCAATGTTGGGCTTTCTTCCATGAAGTAACTCATATGGGGTCTTCTCTAGCAAAGTATGACAATAGAGCCTATTGATGTAGTAGCATGCCGTGTTGATTGCTTCATCCCAAAATGATTGACTAACATTGTACTCATGAAGCATTGATCTAGCCATATCAAGCAAAGTTCTATTCTTCCTCTCGACTAGACCATTTGATTGTGGAGTGTACTTGGCCGAGAATTGATGACCAATGCCATAGTGATCACACAATTCTTCCATTCTTGTATTCTTGAATTCACTCCCATTGTCACTTCTCACTTTCTTGATTCTCATGTCAAACTCATTGTGAACTCTAGTGAGAAAGGTCTTGAAGGTGTCATACACTTCACTCTTGTCACTAAGAAAGAATACCCATGTGAATCTTGTGAAGTCATCCACTATGACAAATCCATACTTGTTGCCACCAATACTTGTGTATGTAGTTGGGCCAAACAAATCCATGTGCAACAACTCAAATGCCTTGCATGTACTCATTATACTCTTCTTTGGATGTGAGCTTCCAACTTGCTTCCCGGCTTGACAAGCCCTACACAACTTGTCTTTCTCAAATTCAACATCTTTCAAGCCTTCTACAAGATTGTGTTATGTGAGCTTCTTCAATTGTTTCATGCTAACATGCCCAAGCCTTCTATGACAAAGCCAACCCAAACTTGATTTTGATATCAAACATGTTGTCAAAGAAGCTTAACTAGTGTTGAAGTCAACAAGATAGAGATTTTCATATCTAAAGCCTTTGAACACCAAGTTGGAGCCATCAAGAGAAACTACCTCAACATCATATGCCCCAAAGATGCACTTGTAGCCTAGATCACAAATTTGTGCCACCGAGAGAAGATTGAAATCCAAGCTTTCAACTAGCAACACATTGGAGACACTCATGTCATTTGATATTGCAATCTTGCCCAAGCCAACAACCTTGCCTTTCTTGTTATTGCCAAATGTGATTGACTCAATGCCACTATCATTCTTCTCAATTGAATCAAACATTCTTGATGTACTGGTCATGTGTTGAGAACACCCACTATCAATGATCCAATGCCTTCCTCCGGCTTTATAGTTCACCTACAAGCAAATCAACCCATTTTTGCTTGGGTCCTTGTAGGTTAGTGACCAAGCTCTTTGGTACCCAAATAGCCTTCTTCTTTGGGCCAACAATGGGTGTACCAATAAACTTGGCTTGCACACCTTTCACACCCTTGGTAAGCACATAACAAGAATCAAAAGGTATAGCATTGTCAATTTTCTTGTTTTGTTGCTTCTTGTTGCAATTTTGCTCTAGGTGCCCAACTTGCTTGCATCTATAGCAAAACCGACCATTGCTCTTCACAAAGCTAGGCTTTGGAGTTGCAAAGGCCGACTTGCCCTTCTTGGGGGTATAGCCCGATCCCTCTTTGTTAAGAGAGAACCTTTGGCTACCCAAGCACTTTAGCAAGCGGGCCTCACCACCATAGGCTTTGCCTAAGGCATGAGTGAGTTCATCCACCTCCTTCTTGAGAGTCTCATTCTCAACCATAAGTGTAGCATCACAAGTGAAGCCATCACTAATAGTGGAGATAGAGTCAGTGGTGATGGTGGATGATGTGCTACAAGAAGGATTAGCATTTGTCATGATGATATGTTGATAAAATGACTCATCAATGATGTCACAAGTAAGGCCTATATCACATGATGCAACCACCACTTTCTTTGCTTGTTACTCAAAAAGAAGTGAGTGAGCCTTTTCAAGCTTAGAATTAGCATCACCAAGTCTCTCATGGTCTTCCACTAGACACTCATGAGTGGTCATAAGCTCACCTAGGGCTTTCTCAAGTATTGCTACTTTCATTGAAAGCTTCTTGCACTCCTTTTCCTTGGCAATAGCTATATCTCTAGTTTCTTGCATCAAGTCATATAATTGATCCTTAGAAGGTTCGTCATCATCATCAACATTATCAACATCGTGAGCATATTCCATCTCACTATCATCATCACTATCATCATATTGTACCTTGGTTTCCTTGGCCATGAAGCACGATGGTGATGAAGAGAATAATGAAGACTTCTTGTTGATGGCGATGGAAGCCAATGCCTTGTTGCTAGTATCTTCATCTTCATCATCATTGTCACTCTCCCAAGTGACCACAAATGCACCATTCTTGCCCTTCTTGAGTGTCATCTTGGCCTCATGCTTCTTCTTCTCAAATTTTCCCTTGTTGTAATTCTTCTTCTTCTCATATGGGCATTCGGCTTGTAGATGCTCGGTGCTATCACAATTAAAGCACTTTCTTGGTTGCTCTTGCTTCTTGAAGCCTCTTCTCTTGGTGAACATGTATCCCATCTTCTTCACCACAAGAGCAAGTGCCTCATCATCAATCTCAAAGTCACCATCTTCCTCATTGTTTTCTTCTTCTTCAAAGATTGGTGCTTTGCCCTTGGAGGATGTGGCTTGGAATGCCACGGTCTTCTTCTTCTTCTCCTCTTCCACCTTCTCATCATCTTGATCAAATTTGTCATATGTCAAGACTTCACCAAGCAAATCATTTGGCTTCTTATCTTCAAGCCCATCTCTTTGTAGCATTAGTTTCAACATCTTGAAGCTCTTCGGCAAGCATATCAAGAACTTGTGACAAAAATCTTCATCTTTTGTCTTGTGCCCCAAACTCTTGAGATCATTCACAATCACTTGCAAGCGATGAAACATTTCAATGATTGTTTCATCCTCTTTCTTCTTGAAGTTCTCAAACTCACTCTTGAGTCCACATAACTTGGCACTTTTGACAACCTTGGTGCCTTCATAGGTCTCACCCAACCTAGTCCACACTTCACTAGCAAGCTCCAAATCCTTGATCCCCTCAAACACCTTTGTATCAATGCCATTGTATAGAGTGTTGAGAGCCATTCTATTGCATGTGATATTGGCTCTATCTTCATCGGTGAGGTGATCATGATCAAGTATAGCATAGTCATGCAAAGTGACTTGCAAGACTCTCTCTTGAATTGAACCAAGATACATGATCATCTTTCTCTTCCAATGATCAAAAGAACTAACTCCATCAAACATAGGCGGTTTGCCCCCAACATGGTTGAACACAATTTGAGCCATCTTAACACCGTAGGATGTTAAGCCTTGCACTAAAATGGTGACCTCGGCTCCGATACCACTTGAAAGGTCCTAGATGGCTAGAGGGGGTGAATAGCCTATAAAAATTTCTACAAACTCACTAAGCAAACTTTGTTAGATACACAAACGGCGGAAAGCAAGTTTTCCTTAGCCTACTAGGTGTTGCAAGCCTCCTATCCAAACAAGTCTAGTAGGTGATCACAAGTACACACAAGAGCTACCACTAGTGATCAAGAGTTCTACCCACGGGATTTAGTCTACACAAGAAGTGGTTCCCGATCGACCACACAAGCAATTTTACCCACGGGATTTAGTCTACACAAGAAGTGGTTCCCGACCGACCACACAAGCAATTCTACTTTGCAAGAATGTACTCAAAGTAATGCAAGAGGGATAGAGACTTGTTATACCGACGCGTCGAGCCGAAGTTGCCAATCACCAAGAGAATGACCAATTAATCACAATTGGCAACACACAATCGATGATGACCAATCACCGGGAAACAAGGATGAACACAATTGTTTTTGTTCACCCGGTGTTCACTTGGGCATCGCCAAGCTACGTCACCGGTTGTGTCGACCAACACCTAGATGGTTCCTCGGTGTGACCCTCAAGTCACTAGCCCCTCAAGGCTCGCCCCACAAGGCACCGCAAGACACCACTCTCAAGCGAGGTGAGTGTTGACGGTTGTTAATGATCAATTTTATATGTCAACCAGAGAAAGAAAGAGGGGTATAATCTGTTCACCACCATAGACTTAGGGTTTAAACCGACGATTCCACAAGTTTTGGTGAATATGTGTTTTCGCAGGGATTATCGAAAACATCCAAGGAGGCCCACATGTCATGATTACATAGAGAGAAAGACCGAACGGGTAAAATTGTATACTCTAGAAGACTCCGAGAAGGCAAACCCCGGAAGCGGAGCCCCACCGGCAGTGGTGGGTCGGCCGACTCCCGGGGGTGGGTCGGCCGACGGCCACCTCCACCAATCGTGGAGGCTCGCGGATCCCGCCTCCACGCACCTTGAGGAGCAATATTTATCGTCCGTTTAAGTCGGTTTGATCCGATGGCCGTGGTGCATCCTAGGGGCTATATATTCGAGCCCCCGGCCCCCGGCTAAACGCTAATTCATTCAAGAATTCATTCTTCGAGAGGTAGCCATCAGCAAAGCCGGGGTTTAGAGAGAGATCTCCACCGAGAGAATTAGAATAGCTACTCTAGATCTTCAAGTTCTACATAGGTTTAGGCTAGATAGACGAAGAATCGGGCGCTGTGCTCGGAATTCCGGATCTTCATCATCGAATTGGTATTATCTTGTATCTATTCTTGTGACTTTATTCTAAATATCATTATGCTTCTATTTATTATGTTCCTAGTTTATTCTAGTTCTACATTTGATATGGTTATGATTGGTAATAAGTTTATGTATATGTTTGCAAAGCGCTTAGCTCTCTTCCCGGGAGGGTTAGGTGGTAGATTTCATGTAAGCATGGTGCTTAGATGCCGTTTACCCGCAAATGCACCCTATTGGCCGGGTCGTGTGGTAGATCGCGGAAGTGACAGCCGTTGAGTCCTCTCGTATTCCATCCCCGTTGGTAGGTCTAGCGAACCAAAGTTGCGTAGTAAGTCCCGCTATGTCTTGGCTTGTTATAGCAATGATCCTTATACATAGATGAAGAGTCTTTTGTGCTGTATATGATAATGTAGAGTTGGAGTAGATGAATGACTTAGTAGATTAGAACCTACATAGGATTTATATTTCTTGCACTAATCAGACGTCAACCTACCTTTTGTGAGTAGTCTATATCTAATCTCTGTGTGATTTATACCCTGAGCTTATTACTTTATATTCCCTTATTTATCATGGTTTACCCCTCTGCCAAAGTATGTGACAGTGTAATCAATCACTCATAAGTAGTCATGTTTAGCAAGTTCATCTCATTGTTTAAGTCCTTAGTTCTTTCCTTTGAGCTAAATATAAATAACGATACCTGGAATACTTCCTGGTAAAATGCTATGATGGTGTATTATCTGTTCGCTTGCGGATCCCATATTTTCTTTACTAGAGGAGCAGTTTCTATACCAACACTTCTGGCGCCATGCTAGGGATGACAACTTAGCGTAAGTGGTGTTAGAGGTGTCAACAAGCATTTTTGGTGCCGTTGCCGGGGAATGGAATAAACTTTTAGAGAAAAATTGCTTAAGCAGATACTTAGAAAATGAGTGATTGTCACTAGTCACCTCTACTTTGGCAGGTTCACCCTGTTGTTTTTCTTTGTCTATATTTTATACAGGGTATTAGCGGGATTGAATCGATTCATTCAAAACTCTCGATCATCGAGTCGGTTCAATCAAGAAGGAAGCTCGTCACCAATCAAGATGGTGAGAAGACCTTACCGGAGTTCTCTCGCTCCAACAATAGAGAACATCCACACCGGTCCAAAAATAGACAATAATATGGAGTTTGAGATCAAGTCAAGTCTCATCAACATGGTGCAAGCTATCCAATTCGGTGGAAAGGTACATGAAGATGCAAGCACACATCTACAGACTTCATGGAGATTGGAAACACCATCGCCATAGATGGAGTTAAAGAAGACCTCATACTTCTTCGCCTCTTTCCATTCTCACTAGTGGGAAGAGCGAAGCAAAGTGGTTCTATGTAAATAAAGAAGATATCAATACATGGGCAAAGTGTTCCAAGGCCTTTCTAGCAAAATTCTTCCCAATAGGCAAAACCAATGCCTTAAGAGGAAAGATTACCAATTTCCAACAACGAAAGACGGAGACCATGTCGAAGCATGGGAGCGTTTGCAAGGATATATCCAAGATTGTCCCCATCATGGAATGGAAGAATGGTTACTCATGCAAGGTTTCTATCACGGATTAACTCCGAAGACGCGTGAGCACCTAGATGCAACCGCTGAAGGATCATTCTTATCACTCACTCTTGGGAGAGCTAAAAGACTTATGGAGAAGATAGCAGATAATCAAAGTGGTCCCAAGACAATGTTCAAGATTGCCATCGAGTGAAGAAGCAATAGAAGAAGTGAATACATTATCAACCAAGATGGATGCCTTACTCCACCGGCTTGACCAGAGGGCCAAGTACAAGGAAGATCAAAGAGCAATTGAAGCAACATATAAGCGAAATTCAAGTCCCATCGTGAGAAAGGTTCCACATTGGGTGCAACCACCCATTAATCAAGGTACTCAGTCAGGTAATTATGCAAAGCAACCTACTTTAAGAGAGTTGGTTCTACAACAGTCCAAGATCAACTCATCTATGGAGGATAGGCTTGCTGCTAATAACAAAATCTTGGAAAACTTAAGTATTAAAATGGATAGTTTCTCCTCTCGCCATTAATGATCAACTAGAGTTCAATAAAAAGATAGAAGAAAGGTTAGCAAAATTGGCTATTGCTTTGCTCGTTGCCACTAACCCCGAAAGCGGTGAGATCTATTACTACAAGAAGAGGGAGTTCCACCGAGATCCTCCCTATCCAAAAGGAGCAAAAAGGCCAACCATGCTACCACCAAAGGCGAAGAAGAAGACTTCCAACTTTGAGCTAGAAGTATTACCACAAGAATCGCACGAAGCCGCATAAGATTAGGAAGCAAGACAACAATTTCGAGATACAAACTACCTACCATTCCCTAGGAGGAAGAGAGGACCACAAATGCATGATGAGCAGTTTGGTAAGTTTGTGGAGGTAATTCAAAAGTTATATGTCAATATACCTCTGCTGGATGCCATACAGATCCCCACTTATGCCAAGTACATAAGAGATATTCTTAACAAGAAGAGACCACTGCCATCCAATGAAGTGATCAAGCTAACCGAAGAATGTAGTGCGGCCATCCTCAACCAACTACCAGAAAAGAAGAAAGATCCAGGATGTCCCACTATCGACTGCACAATTGGAGATCAACATTTCAATAACGCACTCTGTGATCTTGGAGCAAGTGTCAGTGTGATGCCCGCAGCAGTCTACTACAAGCTCAACCACACTGCACTTGAGCCAACATCAATGTGTCTACAACTAGCCGACCAATCGGTCCGTTATCCGTTGGGCATTGCTGAAAACATTCCAGTCAAGATAAGAGAGTTCTTCGTGCCAGTAGACTTTGTAGTACTGGATATGCATCTAGACTCAAAGGTGTCACTCATCCTTGGAAGACCCTTCTTAAGCACCGCCAATGCACACATTGATGTCGGGAAGGGAGAAATCAAGTTCACTATAAATGGGCAAAAAGAGCAATTCGCATTCAAGTCGAAACAAGAGCTCAACAAATCCGCGAAGATAGTAGAAGAAGATCGACAAGTACAACCACCGAGACAGAGGATGCATCTCTCGGGATCATCAGCGGAATAAATATTTTGGAAGGTCCAATTCGGAGGACTTTAAAAACCCGAATCCTCGCCGAAAGGTAACTCGGTATTTATCCGCATTTAAAATTTGCATCTCTTATAATTTTCTTAGACATATTTATTTCCAGCATTGCATTATAAAAATTCTTAGCCCCACATAAATAATTTTACGGTGTGATAACCCGTCGAAAATATTTTATCGTGGTGGCACAAAAATTTATTATTCCATGCATTTAAATTAGTTTACCTTCATTTAAATTTCTGCATTGTTTATCATGGCATTTAGTGCTAGGTGGGTCCCTCACCATGGGTCCCACATGTCATAGACTACACCTCACATACATCAAATCACATAATTTCATCCACTTCCACTCACCTCCACTATCCTCTCTTTTCCACCGCCAAAACCACCCAACCGACCAAAATTTCGGATTGACAAAAGATCACGCAATAGCATGTGAAGTGGCAGCCATGTTGGCCACCACAGGTGGGCGGCCGACCCCACCATTGGGGCGGCCGACTCTCCCCTCCTCCTCTATAAATAGGCCTCCTCCCATGGCTTCCTTGCACCACCCACACTCCAGAATTTTAGCCAAACCTTCTGCTCTCGATTTCGTGTTTCCTGGAGAAAGTTAGAGAGAAGAGGAGAAGAATAGGAAGAGAGAGAAAGTGAGCAAGAGTTTAGTAGCAAGTGAAGGGAAGGGATAGTGCTAAGTAGATGATCACAAAAATTAGTGGAGATGCTGTCCAAATAGGATAAAGAAAATCTAAAATCAAGGGGAGGTTCTGTCAAAATCAAGACCTGAAGTTTAAAACTTTTTGTCATGAAGAACGACTAACCCCTGGACCGCTGACTCTGGATGGCTAACCACTAACCTTGTGCTAATCCTTCTCTCCACTAGTGTTTGTTTTTGTTTGTTTTGAGAAACTTGCAGGATGAAGGACGTCTTCCAAGGGATCTCGGGAACCTTCAGAAAAATCAGGACAAGAAGTGCATCCCGCCAGAACTCAGTGGCTGGTTCCGACATGAGTGTCGACCCACCACCGAAGCACCGAAGCACCAAGCACCCGTAGCAAAGACTCGCACCACCCCCGGATCTCGAGTGAGAACATCCGACCTCGCCCGAGAACCGCCCGAGAAGGAGGTATACAAGAAGCTCAAGAACAAGCGTTTCATCCACACGCCGCCATCGATCCGACACTTCGCTAGAGACAGTATGGCTCAAGAATTCGATACAATTTTTCCACTAGTTGGTTGGACTTCCTTTGCAAACCTCACTAAGAAAGGGATTAGGCACTTGACCATAGAATTCCTTAGCACCCTTCGATACACGGACAATGGAGTTTATTTTAGAATGTTTGCTCTGAATATTCTGTCTCTTGGAGAAACCTTAGTGACCTCCAAGGTTTCCCTCAAGATGCTCTCATAGATTTAAATGCAGCACTAGGTGATTTTGATGCACATAGGTTTTGGAGCAAAGATTTCTAGAGCACCGTACCACTTAGCGCACCGCACCGCAGCCATAGAGCATCCTACGCTTAGATTTTTGCACCGTTGGATAGGAGCTAACTTTTTCCCACGTTATGACGAGAGCAAGATCGAGTAGCCGACTTGCGCTTGCTTGCGTACGTGGCTGTCAAGAAACGTTTTTCTCCCGTCCATCTCCTAGTGAATCATTGGATGAGTGTCCCCGGTTACAAAGTAGGAAGTGTGGCCATTTGCTCGCTTATCACTCGCATTGCCACAAGCTTGAAGTTATTAGAGGGAGCTACTTTTGAGTACATTGAACATCATAGAGAATTTTATGACCTCTATACTTTTGGCCAAGGTCACTTACGAAGAAAGTGAATGATGTTTTTTATGCAAAATATGGTGAAGCCGCGATCCGGTTACCTAACCCGAACCGGCTTTGTATTATGTGAAAAACTATCATGTTGAGTTGCAGGCGAGAACCGTGAATGAGAGAGCACCTCAAAGAGTTTGCTCGGAGAGGGTGACAGAAATCGTGAACCCGTTTGGCATGGTGCCGAAACCGCCCGAGAAGAACCAAGACATGCCGGTTTCAATGAGTGGAATGTACCTCAAAGACCACTCACTAAACTCATGGGTATACCCACCACAAAGCCAACCACATCAACCATTCTATGGTTACTACCCACCATACAACACCCCAGGAACATCAGAGCCAGGACCCTCACAGCCACCAAGATACTCTTATGACCCCTTTGGTACCACTGATGAAGAAGAAGAACCCCACCAAGACTTTGAGCCACGTCGCCACTCCGATGCCACTGGTTTCATTTTCACCCAAAGAAGACTATGATGAACAAGTAGCCTTCCAAACAACACCACCGCCACTCAATCGCCATGATCGAGGTGGAATGACCAATCCAAAGTGGAACCAACACCACCCGGACACTAGGCACCATTCAAGAGAACCGGAAGAAGCCGCTTCCATGCTGCATGGCTTGGTGGACCCGTTGCACATCCACTATCCACCACCACCGCCGCAAGGCTAGCTTGGGGAGGACCCCCATTATCAAGATAAGTATTTCTTTTCTTTTGTTTCGTTTGTTTGTTTTTCTTTGGTTTATTTTATGCATCGAAAAAAATCGAAAAAACTAGAAAAACCCAATAAAAATTTGCTTGCTGTTTTAAGAAGTTTGCTTTCTTTAAGTGTGTTTACATTTCGAGTTTGCCCTAAGATAAAAACCAAATAAAAAGAGTGTGCAAGTTTGTTTTCAATTCAGTTTGCTATAAATAAAATTGTGTAGACTTGAGGATTGCGTGATGGAAATGATGAATAGTTGCTCGCTCTAATTCTTTGCAAGTACCTAGCTTTAAATTTGAGTTCTCCCAAGATTTGGATACACCGTTTGACAACCGGATTTACTCTACACCTGAAATCTGTGGGAGCATATGCTTAAGCTAAGTTTAGGTAGTTGACGGGCATGATATGATAATAGTCCGAGCTGCTTGTTCATTGTGTTCCAAAGTGCCACTAAATTCGGAGATTTGTTTGTGAAAATTATAAATGTTTCATGATGAGTTCCTTATATGACAGAGTTAAAATTCCTACCACAAATAAACTTGATCATTAGAATAGGAAGCCTCCTCATTTGTTTAGGGCTCGTCTTTGTCGGCCGTGTTGTATCCTTATGAACTCATCATACGGCTAAATCTTGGTTTCACACACTCACATTCACCCTTGCTACTTCTACCCCGAAGTACGCACCACAAAAAGCCTATTATTATCCATTGAAATTGTTCTACTCTTACACCGAGAGTGAACACCCAAAAATATCCTCCCTGTTCATTTTTGCTAGCCATTTATCCAAGATCAATGCTCCAAGTATCATTTGTTATCCCCGATGTGAAGTTGTCAAGATTGAGAAGTGTTCCATTCAAGAAGTATTTCATTCCTTTTTGGGCTGCAAGAACTATTAAAAAAAAAAAAGAGAAAGAGAAAAGAAAAAGAAAGAAAGATCTATGAGCCCAGTCATTGTCAAGTTTCCAAGTTCAAAGTTCCAAGAAGTTTCAAGTTTTATCCAAATAAAGGAGCATTGATAATTCCTTTGTGCACCCCTTCTCCTCCCACAAATATTTCCCTCTATTTTTTATATATATCATCCACATATAAAACCACACATGCACACACCGATTGGTTGTACGTTGAGTTCCTTCGGATTCATGGTTCGATCATGCCAATGCATTAGTTCTCCACACCTATGAGCTCCACATAAGCCTTTATTAGAGTAGGGTGAGAGAGAGAGAGAGAGTGAAGGCTCATCTATAAATGCCTTGAACCACAAATACTACATATTCTGAGAGTAAGAGAGAAGGCATATCTCCTTTCAATGCCTTAGAGAGGATCCAAAAATACCACATATTGAGAGACTTGAAAGGGTTGTATTAAGGAACTCTGAGTTTTATTGAAAATCTTATAAAAACTCCAGAACGAGGTGGAACAACAGCGCATGAGACAACAAGTGCTTGACTTAATTGTTCGTCTTTCAACTACTCAAGATCCAAGTGCGTAAAGGCCCCATGGTTGAAAGAAACATGAGTAAGTTTGGGAGTTATGATAGTTCACTCTAGTCTGGGGATGAATTCTTGTTTAGAGCATGTGTGTTTGTGAAGTATGAAAGCATTGCAGCAACTCCTAATCCATCTTCTGTAGCTATTTGCTTAGGGACGAGCAAAGGGTAAGCTTGGGGGAGTTTGTTGACGGTTGTTAATGATCAATTTTATATGTCAACCAGAGAAAGAAAGAGGGGTATAATCTGTTCACCACTATAGACTTAGGGTTTAAACTGACAGATTCCACAAGTTTTGGTGAATATGAGTTTTCGCAGGGGATTATCAGGAAAACATCCAAGGAGGCCCACATGTCATGATTACATAGAGAGAAAGACCGAACGGGTAAAATTGTATACTCTAGAAGACTCCGAAGGCAAACCCCGGAAGCGGAGCCCCACCGGCAGTGGTGGGTCGGCCGACTCCCGTGGTGGGTCGGCCGACCGGCCACCTCCACCAATCGGTGGAGGCTCGCGGATCCCGCCTCCACCGACCTTGAGGAGCAATATTTATCGTCCGTTTAAGTCGGTTTGATCCGATGGCCGTGGTGCATCCTAGGGGGCTATATATTCGGGGCCCCCGGCCCCCGGCTAAACGCTAATTCATTCAAGAATTCATTCTTCGAGGTAGCCATCAAGAAAGCCGGGTTTAGAGAGAGATCTCCACCGGAGAATTAGAATAGCTACTCTAGATCTTCAAGTTCTACATAGGTTTAGACTAGATAGAGGAAGAATCGGGCGCTGTGCTCGGAATTCCGGATCTTCATCATCGAATTGGTATTATCTTGTATCTATTCTTGTGACTTTATTCTAAATATCATTATGCTTCTATTTATTATGTTCCTAGTTTATTCTAGTTCTACATTTGATATGGTTATGATTGGTAATAAGTTTATGTATATGTTTGCAAAGCGCTTAGCTCTCTTCCCAGGAGGGTTAGGTGGTAGATTTCATGTAAGCATGGTGCTTAGATGCCGTTTACTGCGCAAATGCACCCTATTGGCCGGGTCGTGTGGTAGATCGCGGAAGTGACAGCCCGTTGAGTCCTCTCGTATTCCATCCCCGTTGGTAGGTCTAGCGAACCAAAGTTGCGTAGTAAGTCCCGCTATGTCTTGGCTTGTTATAGCAATGATCCTTATACATAGATGAAGAGTCTTTTGTGCCGTATATGATAATGTAGAGTTGGAGTAGATGAATGACTTAGTAGATTAGAACCTACATAGGATTTATATTTCTTGCACTAATCGACGTCAACCTACCTTTTGTGAGTAGTCTATATCTAATCTCTCGTGTGATTTATACCCCGAGCTTATTACTTTATATTCCCTTATTTATCATGGTTTATCCCTCTGCCAAAGTATGTGACAGTGTAATCAATCACTCATAAGTAGTCATGTTTAGCAAGTTCATCTCATTGTTTAAGTCCTTAGTTCTTTCCTTTGAGCTAAATATAAATAACGATACTGTTGGTATTTGTTAAGTGCAACTAAAATAAGAAGGATTCCGCAAGTGCACAGAACATACCATTGTAGCATTTTACCGGGAGTATCCAGGTATCGTTATTTATATTTTACCATAGGGAAGCAAGGGTTAAAGAATCGATAACTCACCATCATGCATCTACTAACTTAGTAAACCAACTAGACTAAGCGGGTAAAAGATATATGATAGGATATATGTATAAGCACAAATAGGAGAATTAACTGATAAAAGAGTAGCTAGATATAGTGGGAGGACAACGGGAGAGATCTAGGTTCCTATGTTCTTTTCTACTACTTTGGTTCTATAATAACAGGGGATGGATAAGTATAGCGATCACACAATAGCACTTTGGAGCAACAGTACCTTTCCGACTCTCGAAGAAGACTGGGTAAAGAGTAGTCGGGGGAAGCTGCCAAAAAGCTCTACGAAACACCAACTCGAACGTGGTGGAATACAAAGGCCCGACGTAGCCGTCACCTCTCGGGGCTACCACAACTATCCGTGGGATTGGGCGCAACCTCAGGTAACCTATAGTCTAGACACCATGCCTATACTATCGATTACTACTCTAGCTATGCGCAATAACGAGAGCACTCAATACGAGCAAAGATCCCATGCTAAGATGCAACAACTATACTAAGCAAACATATGAAAGGCATAAAGTAGATAGAGAAGAATATATTAAAGCACAAGTCTTACAAGAGTAGATACAAAGACATACCAAATCTCTGAAGACTTCTCCAGAACCGGAGTGCAGCTCCGCTCTCCCTAACTCTCATCTAGATCTAATCTACTACATTGGAATGTCTAGCTCTAATTCTCTAGAGAAGAGAAGTCATCCATTCAAGGGACGCCTCTACAACTCTGATCCCGCGGGAGATAATGAATTAGGGTTTAAGGGATGCCTCCTCCAGGGGCCGGGGGCCCGCTTATATAGCCCTCTAGGATGCACCACAGCTCTCGGATCAAACCGACCTAAACGGACGATTATTATTCATCCTCAAAGGTGGTGGAACAGGATCCGCGAGGCCGACGCCGATTGGCCGAGATGGCCACGGCCGCCCAAGGGGGAGTCGGCCGACTCTCCACCGAGCCCGTTCGGGCTCCCGTTTGGTCCAGAGCCTTCTCGAACCTTCTAGATTACAGAATTTTCACCGGTTCCCGATTATCTCTATGTAAATCTGACATGTGGGCCGTCCTTGGGTATTTTCACCGACACCCCGCGAAAACATGACATTCACCAAAACTCACGGAATTCCGTTAGTGTAAGCCCTATATCTAGATGGTAATTATATTTAGGTCCTTTTTCATGTCTAGTTGATGGTAAAAATTGGCACTTAACGACCGTCAACAACTCCCCCAAGCTTACCTTTTGCTCGTCCCTGAGCAAAAGTACACATGCGTTCAAACAAGAACTCTCCTCCGAATTAGAGTGAACTATTCTGACTCAAAACTTACTCATATTACCTTTCACCATGGGGCTTGTAACCGTCACTTGGGTCTTGAGCGGTTGAAAGACAAACGGTCAAGTCAAGCGCTATGTTTCTCGCTCTTTGATCAACCATTATTCCGGAGTTTTTGCAAGATTTTCAAATAAAACTCGAGTTCCTTGTATGAACCTTTCGGATCTCTCATTTGTGGTATTTCTCGGATCCTCTCCAAGGCATGAGTAGTGTATGCCTTCTCTCTTCTCTCAAAATATGTGGTATTTGTGGAACTAAGGCATAGTGGAAAGTGCCTTCTCTCTCCCACCCTACTTTCTAATAGGCTTATGTGGAGCTTATAGGTGGGGAGACACTCAAAACTCACTTGCATATATTGCACAGTTAAGACATGGATCCAATAGGAACTAAAATAATAATAAAGTCATATGTGCATGTGAATGAGGAAATGAAATGGATGATAAGATGATGATGATAAGGAAATAATTATGAGGGGTGATCTCTTGGTGAACATCTACTTCTACACTTGCTGCTTTGGGGATAACATGACTCCCTTCATTCAGAAACTTTGAAACTTCTTAAAGGAAGGACTTGGCTACTCTTCTCTTTTTTTTTCTTTCTTTCTTTTTTTCTCTTTTTTTTTTCTCTTTTTTTCTTTTTTTCTTTTTTTTTAGAGAAACCAATCCTCCGAAAATGAACTTTAGCAACGGAGAGTGTATAACTTGAAATGATAATGACTGGAGCTTTTATGTAGGCAAATGGAATGGCGATGATTATTTCTAGATGTTCACTCCCATGATAGGAGTAGAACCTTTTTCTGGATGGAATAAAATGAGTTGCATATGTATATGTGGATGGATGGATGGATGGATGGATGGATGCGTACTCCCAGGGTAGGAGCAGCATAAGTGTGTACCTCCAGGATAGAGATAGCACAATATGTGATGGATGTGGATCTATATGTGGGTGGTACTTCTAGGGACAGAAGTAGCACAGAATGAATGTAGTATTTATAAAATGGGTGCATGCTTCTGAGGACAAAAGTAGCATAGATCAATGGATGGAGAGTACATAGTAATGACTTTTAACCGCATGACTCGATTCCTTATGGGTCCACAAAGATAACCACACTCAATGCCTAAAGACTACACTCAAGCCTACAAAATGATCTATATAAACAAAGATGGGTTTTCCTAATCTAGTAAGCATGAATATATGGCTGTGGTAGGAATTTGAACTCTCATCATAAAGGAACTCATCATGCAGGAATTTAATATTTTCACGTATAAATTCTCCGTAACTCTAGTATCTCTAGGAACAAGATGGACAGCTGCTCAAAACCTTCCCATATCATACCCGTCAACCACCTAGACTTAGATCAAGCGTTCGCTACCCACAAGTTTTAGGTTCAGAGCAAATCTCAAATCTAAAAGTTGTGTCCAAAACTCGGGAGAGTGCAAGGTTGAAAACTAGGTACTTGAAAGGAATTACGGAAGAGCAACTATTCATCATCTCCATATAGAGTTTATTGTAGGGATCATTTTAAAGATAGATTAAAAGAGCTCTCCTAAAAAGAAAAGATAAATCTTTCTGGGTTTCTAAGGTTATGCATCTTTTTTAGTTGTTTTTAACAAAGCAAGCTCTATGAAAGCATAGATAGATAAGTTGGAAACACTTAGCTTGGTACACGGGGATGCCCTCCCCCAAGCCGGATGTTGACATAGTCTCGCCGTTGTTGCCGAGAGGCGATGAAGACATTCTAGTCCTCCAGAGTGTTATAGATAGTTGCCGTTGGAGACAAAGATTTGAATGTTGCGGACAAAGACTCCGATAGGAGACTGGACATCCTTCGTCTCTGTAGCTCTTCTCGATCCTTTATGTTCTCAGAAGCTCAAATAGACAACAAAGCTTGTGGAACTAATTAAGCATTAGTGATAAAAAAAAAAACCTCTAAGCCTGGGCTGTCTAGAACTCGCCTTAACTCAAATGTCTTCTAACAGATCACAAGAAATATTTTTATCTTTTTATAATAAAGGATGCAAACAGAGAAAATAGATATGCTGAAAAATTATTTTTATGCCACCACAATGAATGATTATTCACATGGGGCTTAGTAGTTTTTTTTTGGATGCAAAATGCAGAAATCTTTATTTTCTTTTTCTAGTGCGTAGATAGTAAAGCGAAGATGCAATTAAGATGCATGTAGGGAAAATAAATATGCTTAAAGGAAAATGCAATGCCGTGAAAGGAAATGCCGATAAATACCTAGTTATCTCCTTGGCGAGGGTTCGTGATTTAAGTCCTCCGAACAGACTTCTTGTCATATTCACTCCTTCGCATCATTTGATCCCAAAGGTAGAGACCTTGAGAACTGCACCTCTTGAGATTGTAACTCTAGGAAAGGAGTCACCCATGTTCTTTCTTGCCAGCTAGCCTTTATCACAGGAGTACCTTGTGATGAAGAGTAGATACTTGTAGTGGTCCTGTACTTCTTCTTGTTCCATCAAATTCTTCCTTGGACGATGAATGAGCTGTGTCTTTTATGCGAAGTTGTTGGAGTTCATTATACGCCTTGCTTCATCTATGAAGTGAGTTCATCTCATGACTTACCCAAATTGGATTTGAGAGTTCTCTGCGGGGGTTAGTCTATCAAAATAACCAATATCTACTAAAGCACATTTTAGTTCAATAACCAAACTAGACTCCACGTCTAATTTAATTAAGTAAGACTTTTTAACCTAAGCACCACACTTAATTTAAAAGCCTTTAGAAGTACCCATATTGCAATATGAAGCACCTACAAACCAACGCATACTATAGCAAACAAAGGTAGCATGAGAGCACAACAGAGATTTACTCAACTAGGGATGAAAGAGCATGATCATTGGTGAGGGTTTTTTTTAGATGCAAAACACATGGATGAATCTCAGAAACCAAACATGCAATGGATAAGCAAACATAAACAAGCTAAACGGTAGTGGATGCATGAATTGTTAAAAGTAAACATGCAGTGGGATGCAAGAATTTAAAAGATAACTACTCATCATAATTTTGAAGTCCATGAGCAAGACTATCTCACCTTCTTGATCATACTTACCATGACTCACAATTTGGGATTCGTGAGTAGTGCAACATCCATGTTCGTCACTTGAGATGTGATTTGAATTCTTGTGATGACGACCTTTCCTCCAATCTACAAATTATTAGAAATAATATATATGTAAACGCAAACCTGTGAGGTGGCAGGGTTCCAGTGTTGAAGAATGTTGAATGTTGAGGGACCCTGGGCTCTTCATTGCCTTGTGGAAACTTGTCGGAAGGTCGAAACGACATCTTTTGTCCTATCTATTCCACACTCAACAGAACAAGGGGTAATCCTACTAAAGCTAGTGATACACTAAATTAGCAGATATCAAGATCATTATCAAAATCTTAACACCAATTGCTTCCCCGGCAACGGCGCCAAAAATGCTTGTTGGTATTTATTAAGTGCAACTAAAATAAGAAGGATTCCGCAAGCGCATAGAACATACCATTGTAGCATTTTACCGGGAGTATCCAGGTATCGTTATTTATATTTTACCACAGGGAAGCAAGGGTTAAAGAATCTGATAACTCACCATCATGCATCTACTAACTTAGTAAACCAACTAGACTAAGCAGGGGTAAAAGATATATGATAGGATATATGTATAAGCACAAATAGGAGAATTAACTGATAAAAGAGTAGCTAGATATAGTGGGAGGACAACGGGAGAGATCTAGGTTCCTATGTTCTTTTCTACTACTTTGGTTCTATAATAACAGGGGATGGATAAGTATAGTGATCACACAATAGCACTTTGGAGCAACAGTACCTTTCCGACTCTCGAAGAAGACTGGGTAAAGAGTAGTCGGGGGAAGGCTGCCAAAACGCTCTACGAAACACCAACCCGAACGTGGTGGAATACAAAGGCCTGACAGAGCTGTCACCTCTGGGGCTACCACAACTATCCGTGGGATTGGGCGCAACCTCAGGTAACCTATAGTCTAGACACCATGCCTATACTATCGATTACTACTCTAGCTATGCGCAATAACTAGAGCACTCAATACGAGCAAAGATCCCATGCTAAGATGCAACAACTATACTAAGCAAACATATGAAAGGCATAAAGTAGATAGAGAAGAATATATTAAAGCACAAGTCTTGCAAGAGTAGATACAAAGACATACTAAATCTCTGAAGACTTCTCCAGAACCGGAGTGCAGCTCCGCTCTCCCTAACTCTCATCTAGATCTAATCCACTACATTGGAATGTCTAGCTCTAATTCTCTAGAGAAGAGAAGTCATCCATTCAAGGGACGCCTCTACAACTCGATCCCGCTAGGAGATAATGAATTAGGGTTTAAGGGATGCCTCCTCCAGGGCCAGGGCCCCGCTATATAGCCCTCTAGGATGCACCACAGCCCTCGGATCAAACCGACCTAAACGGACGATTATTATTCATCCTCAAAGGCGGTGGAACAGGATCCGCGAGGCCGACGCCGATTGGCCGAGATGGCCGCCGGCCGCCCAAGGGGAGTCGGCCGACTCTCCACCGAGCCCGTTCGGGCTCCCGTTTGGTCCAGAGCCTTCTCGAACCTTCTAGATTACAGAATTTTCACCGGTTCCCGATTATCTCTATGTAAACCTGACATGTGGGCCTTCCTTGGGTATTTTCAGCTGACACCCCGCGTAAATGTACATTCACCAAAACTCATGGAATTCCATTAGTGTAAGCCCTATATCTAGATGGTAATTATATTTAGGTCCTTTTTCATGTCTAGTTGATGGTAAAAATTGGCACTTAATGACCGTCAACAGATACCTGGAATACTTCCTGGTAAAATGCTACAATGGTGTATTATCTGTTCGCTTGTGGATCCCATATTTTCTTTACTACAGGAGCAGTTTCTATACCAACACTTCTAACGCCATGCTAGGGATGACAACTTAGCGTAAGTGGTGTTAGAGGTGTCAACAGTGAGCTCAAACCTCTCACAAGCAACCGGAGGTGGCCAAGAACAATCACCTTCTCTTGCCAACGCCTCCAACAATCTCCAAGCCGGCTAGGAGCGGTACTCTCCAAGAGTAACAAGAAATCCACCGGCGAAACCACCCACAAGTGCCACTAGATGCCCTCAAGCAATGCAATGCACTAGGTGATTCACTCAATCTCTCTTAGGATGATCAACCAAGCAAGGGAGAAGAGTGGGAGAGAGTTTCTTAGCTCAAAGAATGCACACGGGATGAGAAATATCCAAGAGACCTCCCCAAGGGCCGGCCACCTTCTATTTATAAGCCCTCAAACAAATGTGACCGTTACCCCCTCGGGAGGCAGAGCAGCACGCGCCGGACGCGTCCGGCGCCCTTCAGCCGCACCGGCGAGTCGACCGTTGCCTTTGAAAATTGCTGGCGTCATGCGTCCGCCGCCCGCGTCCGGCGCTTCCCGACAGACGCGTCCGGCGGCCCGGCGTGAGCGAGACAACCAACTCCAGAACTTTCTGGTGCGAGTCCGGCGACCGCTGGACGTGCCTCCTCGGCGTCCGACGCTTAGCAGCGCCCGGCCAGCTGCACGAGCTAGCCGTCCATGCGCCGGACGCGTCCGGTGCCAACACCCTGCGCGTCCGGCCGCCGCGTCCGGCGCTGTTAAAAACTCTGTTTTTCAGCCCAACGTGACGCCAACTTCTCCGACATGCTATCCAACAACTATACCAACTTGATCAACAGAGATAGCATGATTTCAACCAAATTTTGCATCTGGCGCAATAGAAAATATGCGTCCATTTTTACCGAAAGCGCCGAATCCCGCCTCACAGGCTCGACGGGAGGAAGAGAGGGACCCAAACCCATCTCTACCTGCAAACCACAGCGCGCCCAAACGCCACCTTTGTAAATGTGCCAACACCACCAAGTGTACATCTCCATGTGCTTGTGTGTTAGCTTTTCACAATCATTTTCCAAAGGTTAGGTTAGCTCACTAGGCCCTACATGCAATGCACTTCATGAAATCACCTAGTGGCACCCGTGCGTCGAATAGCCGATAAGACTTCCCCTCTTAATAGTGCGGCTATCGATCCTAAACCACTCACACCCTCTATGGTGTCTTGAGTGCAAAACAAAATGGCCCTATCGATTATACCTTTGCTTTGAGCCCATTTTGTTCCTCCAAATGATATGAACGCTTCACATCATCATGTGACCGTCTCGATCCATCGACCTCGACTTCACTTGCCCTTCACCGTGCATCGGTCCATCGGCGCCTAGTCTTGCCCGAGCTTCACCATCACATGGTCCTTCACTCCCAAGCCTCGACTAGCCCTTCACCTTCAACACCGGTCCATGGAGCCAAGCATCATCTTGATCTTCATCTTTGATCACATGACATGTGTCATGCTTCATATGCAATAAGCTCATCATGAGGACAACATTTCTCTAAATCAACCATTTAGATAAACAAGGTTAGTCCTAGGTTTCATCAATTAGCCAAAACCAAACTAGGGACTTTCAAAGGTAGCAGGGACGACGCCGGCCATAGGGACGTGGACGAGGCGGCGCGCCGGTGAGGATGGTGGCGGCGACATTGGCTGATTTTTGGCCATGCTATCTGGCGAAGCAAGCCGAGAGGAGGTGGCGAGGGTAGAGGAGAAGGTGGCGGTGCTTGGACGCGGTTTTGGGAAGACAATGGCGGCGGTGCGAGCGCTCGACGTGCGCGGCGTCGCGGCGTTTCTCCGGCGGCGGCAATGGCGGCGCTATCGCCGGATGCGGAGGAGAAGGGAGAGTGAGAGAGAAGAGTGAGGGAGAAGGGAGAGGCTGAGGGAGAGTGAAGGTGCCGGGTCCCCTTTGGGTAGCGAGGTGGCCTGAGCGAGCAGGAGGGCCGCGCCATGCGGCGGGCGAGCTCTGTCCGCTGCCGGGGCCTCTTCGAGCATTTTAGTGATGGCCCTTGACCTTCCGTAACAGAAATGCTAATTCCATTACCTGACATACAATCTTTCTCACCCTATATCTCCTGAACTAAGATGAATTAGAAGAAACTTTCTACATGAAAGTTATTCCTCTTGATGAGTAGATCATTTGATCTAAAAGGAGTTTGGTCAGATTCCCAATAGATTTGGAGGTATAAAATTCGAAATGAAAAGGCCTCTAAAATTCCCAAAAATAGAAGCAAAGCTCCTATCAAGCTCTTTTGAAACAGTCAAAGCAAGCACTTTTATAGGCCTAACATGATCAACACGTGTAGAAGCAAGATTAGCCGAAGTTGTTAACATAACCCTAGGTTCATTTGGTGTCCTAATCAAGTCTATATTATTTTAGTGGTCAATCATCAAACACTTGTATTACTTAATCACATTCACATGCATCCCAAGCATAATCAAGCAAATTGCAATCAAGCGTCAAGGTGAATTGCAAGTCAAATAATGATTTAGTGCAAATGACATGACTATGCTCGTGATGTGCAGAGCTAATGCGTGATTAACATCTTGGATGTTACAAGAGCAACTCGGGATGAACTCCAAAATCACAACAAGATTGCACACAAGTTTTTAAGCCCGAAGGAAACAACAAGAACTAGGCGCCTCGCTTGCCTTGCATCACGGTTCGAGCATGAATCAAAGATCCATGGACCTCTCTCTCACCAAGCAACTAGAGGAAGAAGAAAGCCTAATGGAGAAAGTAGAAAATGCAAGAGGTGAAGGGGGAAGGGAACCCCTCATCCTTATTTATGAGCACTATTACACATTCCCTTTTTGCCCTTGGATACATAGAGTCCAAACCAATTAGCCAGGTGCATAATGATTCGACTCAGGCTTCACTTGATCCGACGGCAACCGCACCTCCTCACCGGTAGCTTTGCTTCCACGTGATCTCCCCAATGCCGCCACGTGCTGTCCATCCGCACCGGGACCTCCTGGGTTTTGAGGCGCAAACCCGCGAAACCCCCCGCCAATGGTTTTGAGGCGAAACCACCAAAACCGTCGCTGATGGCTTTGAGGGCAAACAACCAAACCATCCGCGAGTAGCGTAGCTCGTACACATCCCCGCCGTGTACACTTGCGTTTGTCGATGTCCCAGTTGTCAGCCACCACGGCTAGCCGCCTGGCTTCAAGGTCCTTCGGTCCAAACCTCACGTCCGTCCTTCACCGCACCCGGTCCGTCAGCACGGCACGCCCTGCTTGACCTTCACCGCACTGTCAACCACCATCCCCGAGCACGACACATGTACAACACAAGCCAAGAGACACCGTTGTTTGACACGAAGCCGTGTGCCATGGTTAGTAGAAACACCACCACACACACGTTGTGTTGGTATGTTGACGATCATGCAGCATAAAAACTGTTACTGGGCTATGGAAAAAGTCATGTGTTCGCAATAGTGGTTTGGTGGAGATTGGAACGGAAAATTATAAGAAGATTATAAGGGATTGTCGGGACTAAGAAATCCATTACATGCCAAAATCCTCCCCATCCCTTGGGAGTGGATAGACCAAACAAACCACAAGGTGAGGGATTTGTTCTGATCTCCACAGAATATAGTAGGTACGTTGTACATCAGTGCATGCGGCATTCCTATTGCAAATGCATGATGGCGTACATTGTTTATTCGCTACCACCTTCCACCATCTTTCTATACATGCAGTTGCCAGTAAGACTATATACTCACTCCAACCTGCAAGCATATCCATGACAGCGCAGCCCACGGAACAAATAAACACTAATATGATTTTACATTATTAACCAATTAACAAAACCTTGATTTTTCATACAAACGCCAAGAAATCAATATGAATTATTATAGTGCTGTTGGGTCAATTCAGCTTAGCAACTACCGACCAATAGATTAATCTTGCGGCTGTAATTTAATCTGTGTATGTGTCGACTAGCGCTTTATGAAACACACACATGCTGTGCACTGTGCAAACGTTAGGACCTCGGAGATCACAGTATCGCACCTAGCTGCCCCATCTCAACTAAAAAGTTTGTATCGATTTGGCTGATCTGGCCAACGAGCCTTCCACGCAAGACCGCCACCTGCCCCCCGAGGGCGTGCTGCACTGCAGCTCGTGATTGAGGCAGACCGTCGTGCGTGTCCTCGTTTGACTTGCGATTTCATAATTCTCATCAGTTGGACAGTGTATGAACACTCTTCAGCGATGAACACTCCTAGCACTAGGACATGTTCTTTACTTCTTTGTTGAGACCTGCAAACAATTAATCCCTCAATAATTGCAGTACCTTGGAGCAGGAACATTATAAAAGCAAGATGGCACACACTAGCTTTGAAAGCCAGAGCGTACGTCTAGCCACGTTCATCAGTCATGGAGGACTGGGTCTACTACTCCCTCTCCATGACCATTTGCATTGCCCTTCTGTCCTTCCTTCTCTCCTACATCCGGCCAGCCACCGGAAAGCTGGCGGCGAGGCCTTCCCTTCCGCCAGGCCCAACGGCGGTGTTGTCGCTAGTACTTGGCCCTCTCCTCTTGCTAGCTTGGACAACCTTCAACATTGAGCCAATTATCCGTTTTGCCCGGTCCTTGTACGGCTCCGTTTTCACAATCTATCTTCTCCCATCTTTCCCAGTGATCTTTGTCGCCGATGGTGCCACGGCACGCCGTGTCCTGGTGCAGGGCGGCGCAGCGTTCGCCGACCGGCCACCGCCTGACCTTGCCACCCAAATATTTAACGGCGATCAGCGCACCATTACGAGCGGTGCATATGGGCCCCTCTGGCGCGTGCTCCGGCGCAACCTCACCGGCAAAGCCCTCCACCCATCGTCCCTCCGCCGGTATGCTGCAGCTCGCAGAGCTGCCGTTGCCGGCCTCACTGCCGACATCAGACAGCAAATGGACAACGAAGCAGGGCGTGTCGTTATCCTAGGAGTACTGCACCACGCCATCTTCCACGTGTTCGCCAGGATGTGCTTCGGCGAGGGACTCACTGATGGCGTGGTAGCGTCCATCACGGCGCTGGAGAGGGAGTACTTGTCGGCGGTGGTCGGCTTTCAGGTTCTAGGTGTGTGCCCACCGCTCACCAAGCTCGTGTTCCGGCACCGGTGGAAGAACATGCTGTCCGTGCGGCGGCGGCAGGAGGAGGTGTTCATCCCTCTGATACGGGCACGCCAAGCACGACGGGACGCCTCCGGTGACAGCGTCGCTGTGGATTGCTACGTGGACTCACTCCTCGGCCTCCGTATCCCTGAGGAAGGCGGCAGCAGAAACCTGACGGAGAGCGAGATGGTGAGACTGTGCTCTGAGTTCTTGAACGGGACCGACTCAACGGTCACGGCGATGCAATGGACCATGGCAAACCTCGTCGCCCAACCGGTGATCCAGGCGAAGCTTCGCGCTGAGATACGCCACGTCGTGGGCGAGGAGGCGGCACACATCATCCAGGACGAGCACCTGCCGCGCATGCCCTACCTCAGGGCCGTTGTGCTGGAGGGGCTCCGGCGGCACCCGCCGGTTCGCTTCATGCAGCCACACGCGGCGACACAGGATGATGGCGCGTTGCTCGACGGCTTTAGCGTGCCACGGCATGCGTATGTGAACTTCATGTTGGGCGGCATGGCGATGGACGAGGCTGTGTGGCGAGACCCGAAGCGGTTCCAGCCGGAGCGGTTCCTTCCCGGAGGTGAGGGGGAGGACGTGGACCTGACCGGCAGGAAGGAGATCAAGATGATGCCGTTCGGTGCCGGGCGGAGGATCTGCCCTGGCATCGACGTGTCGCTGCTCCACGTCGAGTACTTCGTGGCCAATCTGGTGAAAGACTTCGAGTGGAAGGAGGTGCCCGGAGAGCCGGTGGAATTTGGCGAGAGACTGGAGCTAAGCATGGTGATGCGACGGCCCCTTCGTGCCATAGTTATCCCACGCTCTTAATTAAGTTTAATTTATTTGCTTCCTGAATTGTTTGCATTGGTCGTCGCCTGGGCTCTGACTGGCTAGCGGAGTTGGCTTGTGGCCACGGCCGGCCGACCGGAGTTCGAGTCCGGACGGACACGAATTACCGGTACCCACCAATAAGCCTTCGTATAAGGCTGGGGGTTAGATACCCCTTCATCTAAAAAAAAAAAAAAAAAAAAAAAGAAGAAGAAGAAGAAGAAGAAGCTGCAGCATCTTAGCGGTGGTGGCATGTTTACAATGCCGAGTTTGTCACGCCCAAGCGCACACATCATTAGCATGGCATAACGTCTGGTGTTTTGGTACTCTCTTGTAAACCGTTAATCCCAGTGTTGAATTGGCGGTTCACCTTTAAGCTTTCTAATAAAGTTAGGCTTGGCCTATTGAGTCCCTACTGCAGAAATCACGATTATCACGAATGGTTAAAAAGTGGTTCTGTTAGGACGGGCTTCGGGAATTGACTCTAGTGATGATGAGGCTTTTGTAGAGATTGGCTTCCAACACCCCTAAACATCATTTGCGTGGGATAACGCGTGGTGATTGCGTCGGGCATCTGTCCATATTCCCCCTTTGCATAATTTATACGTATTTGTGTAGATGGACGTTCTAGTTATCTTAGCGTGTGTCTTCAATTGTTTTGGTACTCTCTTGTAAATTGGTAAATTTTTTCCGAAAGGGACGACGAAAGATTCGTCGTCTATTTTTATTAGACGAATAAAAAATAAAAAGGATAAAAACCACCTTTACAACCATTTTACCTACCACTACTGCTACTGCAACTAGCACCACGACTGCTGGTACAAAACGGGGGAAAAAGAAAAACAAACGTCAAGAGGAAAAAACAACCGTTGAAAACAACGGCCCATGGGCCGAAAGAACTACTGCCGAAGGCCCAGTTCTGGAGATGCATCCAGAACCGATAAAAAAGACGTTGTAAACTGGTAATCCTAGTGTTGAATTGGCCGTTCACCTGTAAACCACGGTTAGGGCATTTTGATGCCAGGAATCTTTGGGGTAAAGAAAACCTACAAATTAAATTATGATTCCGGTCAGTAATTATTCCTCGTATTGTCTCCGGAAACGAACCGTGCCTTAAGCTTTCTAATAAAGTTTGGCTTGGCCTTTGATCTAAAAAGAATACTGATGGTCATTTAGTGCGGAAATCATGATTTTCAGCAATGTTTAAAAAAGTGATTTTCAGCACGCACTACCAGAAACAGCTACTCAGCCAAGAGCCTGCTGCTTCGCCGAGAGCCAAAATCGAGCTCTCGGCAAGATCGACCGTCGGCAAAATACTCTTTGCCGAGGGCCGGGCCGTCGGCAAAGATGGGCTCTCGGCAACAAGACACTTTGCCGAGTGTCGGGCCGTCGGCAAAACATAACCTTTGCCGAGGGCCCGGCTCGGCAAAAATGGGTCGTCGGCAAATATGATGGCGGCAAACGGCCGTCACCCGCCATCTTCTTTGCCGAGAGCCTACAGGTAGCCCTCGGCAAAGATGGGCTCTTTGCCGAGAGTCGTCCTTTGACCCTCGACGAAAAAAAAAAAAAAAAAGTCTTTTGCTTCCAAATTTTTTTCTTTAGGTTTACCATTGTACTTTAAAGTACATATTAAAATTTGGTCCATTTTTTACTTTTAGCTATATTTAATGAATTTTTTAATAATTCAAACTTGAACTACAGTGCATCAAATATTGGAATTGAGTGATTCAAAAATTCATATTCATGGTATTGAATGTGGTGTGAGGTCATATCTAGGGACAGATGCAAAATTCCGAGCATCTTGTTCACGAAACATGACCACCACCGTGAGGGTGATTTTTTTTACATTTTATAAAAACAAAGTGAATTCTGAAAATCATGAAACTTGTGGAGTTCTCTCGAGATGGCGTGTGCATGCTGTGAAAAAGTTGGAAATGTTTTGAGCAAGTTGTCACGTACAATACTCAAAACCTAGACATCTCCACATGATCACTTGTGCTCTCCTACATGCTGAGTCTTGTGACGAGATCAAGCAGCAGAGGTGGGAGGCTTTGGGCGGAGCACGATCGACAGCATATGGCACAGGTGCTCACCTACGTGTGGAGTCTTGTGATGACCCAGGGTGGAGAGATCCCGCCGTTCTTGCTCGAGCAGCAGCCACCTACACCTCCACTTCAGCATGATTCTACTCCAGTGAGTATGATGAACGTTTTAGTTTTTCTAAATGTGAAATCTAGTGAAACCTAGTGGTGGGTGGTGATGGTGGTGGGTGGTGGTGGTGGTGGTGGCAGTGGTGTGGTCATGGTGTTGTGGTGGTCTGGTTATTGGTGGTGGTGGTGGTGGTGGTGGTGGCGGCGGTGGTAGTAGTGGTGTGGTCGTGGTGGCGGCGTGGTGGTACTGAGTAGATGTAGTGTTACTACTTGTTGGTTATATATTTATGTTGTCTAACACGTTTCGTATCTTCTTGTTTGTGCAGCGTGAGTCGGCGTCGTCGAACGGCCTTCACCTTCTCCTCGACAACTGCCCGGGATCGCACGCAGGCCTTCTTAGCCCGGACCATCGCCATGAGTAGTTTTGCGACTCCTATGTGGCTTTTTTATGTCGGTTGTCATAATTTATACTTATGGTACCTTATGCTTGGAGATTTGCTTGTTAGTTTGAACTTGGATGTGAATTATGTGATGCGGATGCGATTTATGTGATGTGGATGTGATATATGTGATGCATTGTCATATATGTGTTTATCCTCTGCAGGGAAATGCAAAAAAATCTTTATGGCTTTGCCGAGGGCTATGGTCATGCCCTCGACAAAGCTAGGAATTCTGGAACACAAATATTACTAGCTTTGCTGAGTGCATGACCATAGCACTCGGCAAAGAGGAAGGCTTTGGTGAGAGCTGGACCATAGCTCTCGGCAAAGATTTTTTTACAAAAAAAAAATCGAAAATTATTTGCCGAGAGCGTGCTCAAACTCTCGGCAAAGACCGACGTTACCGTGATCTCTAGGCATCGCGAACGCCTTTGCCGAGGGTCGTGATATATGTTCCACGGATGGATGATCAAATTGAGCAACAAGACACCACCATGGCCACCATATCTGTACAAGAGGCCTTATAAAGAAATGTAGGCGAGTTCTTGGGAAAAAAATTGTTCTTTTTCTAGTAGTGTCCACCTTGGTTGAAGGTGCTGAACATAATTTACTTGATCACTGCCTTGTTGTCTCTGATTGAGACCACTAGTCCATCAACCTGTGCTCTCGCACGGGCTAAATTTTGAAGAGTTATATTGTTTAGTACATCCGCTTAATAAATTTTTTTATAGATTAGATTTTTTATTTTTGTTTATTTTCTATATAATAGACACTTCATAGTCTATATCCAGTTATCACGAACATATTATTTATATGTTTTCATTCATATTCATATTTTTACTTTGCATATTTAAATATGCAATTCAATTTACATCTTGCCATTGAGTATATAGTGGCTCCTTGTGCAAGTACATATCTTATAGACACTTCGTAGTGTATATCTAATTACCATAAACTCATTTATATGCATGGCTTCTATGTATAGTTTAGATATGCAATTCAATTTAAACCATGCCATTAAATATGGTGGCCCTTGGTGCATCACATATCTCATGAAGTCCTCATGAATCTAACTTTTGATTTTTGCAATTTTGTCCTTACTCATCGTTGAAGATATTTTGTCGCAAAAGTTGAAACTGATGTGCTTATTCTATCTTTTATGAATAACTCTTATTTTTGCACTTTTTAAAAATAAAGATTTTAGGTTAGAGTTTGTTCTCAAATACTATAATAGCATAAACAATCATTTGAAATCTACACCATGTCACTTAAGATACGTGATAGAGCTTCAAATGAGATCTCCGATGGGGGTTTCTGTGCTAACATCAAGAGAAATTTAATACTTAAGCCATGTGTTGATCAAATTTTTACTCTAAAATAATCTTAAAGGCCTTAGGATGTATAGCCACCAGTGGTCTCTCATTATACTTCTCAAGACGATTGATGCTTTTATCAAAAAAATTATTTGTGAAGTAATGGCTATATTATCAATATGGACATCGAACATTAGTTGTGATAATATATAGATATATCATATATGTAATATGTAAAGCAGCAACCAATATAAACTATATGTCATGATTACTAATATGATTTTAAACAATTTGTTTGCATCATTAGTATATTAGTTGTTAAGAAAAATATTTGTTTATGAAACATAATATATATTTACCGCTCAAGCATATTGACACAACATGTATGCTTACCTTAGTCAAATATTCATATAGTAATATTGGTAGAAGTGGATAATGTAGAAACATATATATTTTCTATAGTCTCTATGGTTATTTAAACAATTTTATTAGTAGAAGATGTTGATCATTTTCAGATTTACATTTGAGAGGATATTTAATTTTTCAAATAATAAGACATAAATTAGGTTATGTAAATTGCCCATCATAATAAGAGTACATGAGTACGTAATTAGATACATATATTTAAATATACTTAAGATCATGTTTCTTAATGGTATATGTGGATTAGTTTAAATATGGAGTCATATATTACTTTATGTTGTGTTACATAATAGCAGAGGTGGTACAAACACAAAGATGTTAGAAATCTTCTACATGTTAGTTTAGTTTGGATTTTAATCATCTTAAAAATTTCACACAAACACTTCTCCTTTGAAGTAAGGCATAATAAAAAGAACCCGCTACGGTAAATCGTGGGATTTACCGCAGCGGGCAAAAAAGTGCCCGCCACGGAGGGCATTTGGGGCTCGTTGCAGAAAATCATTTATGTACTAGTGGTAGACAGTTTTCTTGGAAATTTGTTCTTTTGTAGCAGTGTTTTATCTTGGTTGAAAGGTGCTGAACATCATTTATTCGCTTGTTCATTGTCTGATCAAGGCTGTGATTAAACAACACAATGCGGCGACAGACCTAGATGAATGAAATGATGCAAACGAAAGGCCCTCGATCATTATTGGTGGAATAAATAATGATCTCCTTTGTTTGTTTCATAATGCAACAATGTATATTTGTTTTAAGAGATTGTTCAGGAGCACAAACATTTACCGATCGTGCAGAACTTATCTTATTGTTTTCTGTCTTGGATCTGTCAATCTCCTTCAGCTCTTTCCTTGAGACCCCATGACCCGTTCAAACTCTCCGTAATTATAAAGCGTTGGGGAAGAACCAAGGAAGTATGAATAATCCATCTTGCTTAGGCCACCATTGGTAGTCATGCAGTGGCAGTTGAGTCGTCGCTAGGAGATTTGTTTGAAAAAGAAGTCGTCACAGCACGTTCAGACTTTGGATACTACATAGAGTCAGAAGATAAATGGGATAGTGGGACTAATAAATCCTTTACATGCCAAAACCCTCGTCCGTTTCAATGTCTCTTGAGAGGGATAGACCAAACAAGCGACCCAAAAGTTAGGTGAGGGACTTTTATCCTGATCTCCATATTGCAAGGTGCATGCAGTACGCTAGCTTGGGCAGGATGTTTCTGATTATTATGAAAATTTCTAAAATTTATCTTTTCTACTACTAGCGTGTAGATTTAATGTGGTGTCTCCGTTGGAGTCTCTAATTAGTAATAGTAAGAGTGTGCAACCTAAATACCAGCAAATGAATAAAAATATACACATGTAAGGGAAGATTATATATTTTTAACAATAACCTTACGATACATGGATTTCTACATCCCTTTCCAGTTCCCTCGGCAACAATAATAGATCAGCATATCAAGCTAATCAGCACAACTGTTGCTAAGTTTTATGCCATATATAAGACAAGGAAAGTTGGTATGCCAACTAACCAAACAAAGTCCTGGGTCGTCGCGAGGCTAGTAATTTAATTAATCTATTAAGAGCTAGCGTGCTTATCCTCGTGCTGCTCGCTCGTGGCGCCCTATAAAAAGAGCGGGGTCCTTGCAGCATTGAGAGCACAGCCAAACAAATCAAACAAAAAGTAAAGCATATAGCAGCTAGTAGTCACCCATCGACTGAGAGGGAGAGGTCAGCAGCAATAAGCTAGCATGGAGAGTGGTGGCAAGAGGAGGGCAGCTGGTGTGGCAGCCATGGCCATAGTAACGCTGCTGCTTCTGCAGCTGATGGCGGCTCCCACGGCTGCCCGCCCAGTACTCCAGCTGCTGGAGGATGATGGTACCACCCCCGTCGACATCCTGAGCTTAAAGACGATCGTGAGGGAGTTCGTCCGTACGCCGTCAGACGGTTCTTGTGCGGGCGAAACCTGTTTTTTCGGTTTTTGCATCCTACAAGGTTGCTATTGCCAGTACCCTTATTGCGTACGCTGATTGCTTGACTAAACTGGTGATAGCAGCTTCTTTCTGGGCTGTACGTTCTAAGTCATCCCGCGATGCCTCGTATGCACACAGGAGCCGCTGTTGTGTTGCTTTTTCTCATCACTTCTCTGGCATGTTGTTTCCAGAGGCCATGTCATTTGTAAACTGTTGTGTACGTGTACTTCGTGTTGGGAGGAACAGAAGGGTGGTGTGCAACTTGCCATGCATGTACGGTGATATTCTATCCATAATAAAACGGGAAAAGTTGGATGTGTCACATGCTGCTTGTATATTTCATATAACTGCACCCTTTATTAATAGATTTTTATTTCCAATTCCTGTTTCTGCCCGAGATATTTTACCTTTTTTCAAGAACATAGCTAGTGCCCACTCAGAGAATATTAGTACCGGGTCAAAACCCATCATCGATGCAGGTCCTTAGAACCGGAAGTGGAACATATACGCGTTTATCAGGATTTGAGACCTCAACGTCCGTGTCAAAAGGAATGGAAATCCATCATCCTGTATCTGTTATAAAACGAGTCGAGCTCGAGCCGAGCCATTAACGAGCGAGTCGAGCGAGCTAGCGAGTTTCGAGTTTTTCGTCCAGCCTTAGGCACGGGCAAAGGCACATGCAGCAGGCAACCAAATTCCCTTATGCACAGCTATGTGATTAGCTTGTGCTCACGACTGGGAAAGGCACATGCAGCGGACAATCAAATTGTGGAGAGTGGCTTCTCAGGACTGGCTCATGCAGCAGGCATAATGAGGTTTTACCACCAGAAAAGCTTGTCTCCTGTTAACGACCAAAATTGGCAGAAGGATAAAACATGCGATGACGGAGCTTCCCGGCAAGGATCATGGCGCCGGACGCTGGCTTGACCGCGCCGGATGCGCCGGCTCGCGCCAGACGCGGTCCAGTGCGCGTCACGGCCGCACTGTACGCCGGACGCCGGGCCACGGAGCGCCGGACGCCAGCCACGGGCGCCGGACGCGGCGGCGTGGTGGCTGCGCGCGAGTGCATCTGCGCCGGACGCAGGCCTCGGGCGCCGGACGCGGCTTGCTCGCCCGCGCGTGCGCCTTCAACAGCGCCGGATGCGGGGTGTGCGAGCGTTCGGCGTGGGCCGGACACAGTCCAGTAAGCCCTTCGGGCGCGCCTGGTGCCGGACGCATATGCACCGGACACGGCCCAAAAGCGCCGGACGCGTCCGGCGCAGTTCACGGGCAGAAACCGACACCGTTACAAGTCGGTTTTTGGTAATTTTCGACGCGGGAAACTTGAGGAACGAATTTTGGAGTTGTTTCCTACCGGGATAAGACCACCCCCCTCTATATATATGAGAGGATCATGGCCGATTGATCCCATCCACATCAATCGACAAAACACAATACGATCAAACATGATCTAATTTATCTTCTTCTACCTCTAGCCCTAATCTCCTCCTCTACCCCCTCCTTCTTTGTCGCCGCTGCCATGAACAGGTGATCGATGACGACAAGCCCTAGAGCGGTCAGGCCAGCTAGGGCGCCCCATTGCCGCCGCACGTCCACACGGGTCTGTCTCGGGCGTGTGGGGTTTCGGGTTCCAAGGGACTTCGCCGGCGTGTCTTGCGTATCGCGCACCCGACAAGGCTCCTCCGGCGACATGTCTTGCGTATCGCGCTCATCGCTGGAGGCACAAGGTTCAGGTGTGGACATCTACCGGGCGTTGGCCAATCCCCGTATTCGGCTTGCGCTACGTCTACCAGGCGCCGGCCGATCCCCGTATTCGGCTTGCCCTACATCTACCAGGCGCCAATCGATCCCCGTATTCGGCTTGCCCTACATCGAGCGTTCTAGCTCCCTACCCGGTGTATTTTAGCGTCGACACACTTTTTGGCGACTCCGTTGGGGACGATTGCTTCGGCTCTACTTTGTAGCTGAATCTTTTTGACCTAGCCTATCCATTGATTCAATATTTTGTGTTCGCCGTTACTGTTGCATCTGGCCCACAAGGCCGATCGCATCTAGTTTTGATCTCCCATGATTTTGTGCTATTCATCGGAAGAATTCAGCAAGGAGGTCGAAGATTTAAGTCATGGACTACCAAGGGGGATCATCGCATTATCACTACAATAATCCCGAGGTACAACTTGCAGATTCAGATGATGAATTTTACAATTATTTAGCAAGTAATACAAATCATGATGTTGATGTTGCTAGTTGTAATGATAGTAGTTACTTTGCATCGGTTAACGCTTTTGATGAATATCATGATCAAGAACCGATGTTTGATGATTTTGATTCCTTTAGTAACATGCAACATGTAGATTCATATTCATCGGCTAATAGCTCACATTATTTGTTTTCACCACAAGAGGAGCCGATGAATGAGACAATTGGCTATGATGACAACTTAACCAATGACTCTCAAAATTTAGCACCTTATTCCAATGAAATTCATGATTCGGTTTCATATAATTTTAGTCGAATCAATGAAAATTCAGCAAGGTGCATTAGTGGCAATTCTAATAATTCGGCTTCATGTGTTACTACTAACTCTAGCCGAATCAATAAGGATTCAACAGAGTGCAAGAAGGCCATTACTTGTGATTCGGCTTCATATGCTACTTGTAGCTTTAGCCGAATCGAAGAGGATTTAGCCCATGCTAGAAATTCATATGGCTCTTCTCAATGGAGGGTGCCCGCTTATCATAGGCCATACCCTTTACATTATGATTACTTAAAGTATCCTAGTGGTTGGACTGTACCGAAGTTTGACAAATTTAGTGGTGAGGGTGATTATACTGCTTCGGAACATGTCCGCTGGTATCTTGGGTATTTGCAGTTAAGTGGTGCAGGTAAAGAAGACTATATGAAAGTGTGAAATTTTCCTTTATTTCTTACTGGTACCACTTTTGTATGGTTTATATCTTTACCAGAAAATTCTGTTGGATCATGGTCTTGTTTAGTGAAATTGTTCCGTAAAACATTTTGGCAAGACCAATGAAAAAAGGCCGATTACAATTAAGTCATCGGCCAAAGGTCAATCCAAATTGGTTCATTCGGCGCCTGAAACCGATAAGACCAGTTTAGAGAAGATTAACATTATACCTCCCGGTATGAGCTTGTCCTATTGTTTCATTGATCGACAGGGCAAGCTTGTTTTTAGGAGGCAACCTAAATTGGTCCCTTCGGTGCCTGAAACCGATAAGACCAGTTTAGGAAAGACTAACGTTATACCTCCCGGTATGAGTTTGTCTTATTGTTACATCGATCAACAGGGCAAACTTATTTTCAGGAAACAACCTAAATTGGTCCTTTCGGCGCCTAAAACCGATAAGACCAATTTAGAAAAGGCTAGCACTATACTTCCTCGAGATGCAAATCCTTCACCCTGCAATAAAGTGCTTTCCATGGCTGAAACTTTGAAGATAAATAATCCGGCCATCTTGATCCGACCGGAGCAAGCCGATTCTACTATTGGGAAGAATGTGATAATCGGCGAGCCAAGAGAGCCTAAGAAAGGAAAGCAGATTTTGGATCGTGAAGTGGTGCTAGAGAAGCTCAATGGCAATCGGGAGAATCTCAAGATTACTATCAAGTCCTCTAGACTTGGGGGGCAAGCCCAAACTCCCAGGAATAAGCAAAAATCGGTTAGTAACACTACTGTGCAAAAGATAGTGACTAAGCCGACTTTAAGAGTCAGCCAAACCGATTTAAATATTACTAAGCAGGAAAAATTAGCAAGACCGATTTCTAAAATCGGTCAAGCTAGTTATAAGCGGAAAACGCGGCAATGCATTTCCCATGGCCGATTGAGCTATAGCCAATCGATCCTTAACAAAGTAAGACCGATTAAGCCAGTTTCATGCAAACTTGCTAATCAGGTCCAGCAAAAGATCAATGTGCGAGTTGTTGCTAAAATTGTTTCTACAGGTGCTTCAGCCAAAGAAAATGATGGACCGATTATTGTTGATAATCCGGACCAATCAAACATTGAGAAGATGTCAAGAAGCACTAGTGCTAGTAATTGTGAAGCTCAGAGCAAAGCATCAATTCCTAAGAACTTCAAGCCACCATGGTGCCCTGCGGGTGTGTCAAGAAAACAAAAGCGTAAACTTCAGCGTACTCGATGCATGAAGGACACACTTGTTATAGTGCCTACCGATGAGACTTTGGTTGATTCGGTTTCCATTATTGATGATCTTGCTTTTGTGCATGTAGAGTTTTCTGAAGATCATAGTGATTGCATACCTCAGGATGCTATCTTCAAGAGGCCAGCGGACTCAGTGAAACACCTTAGAGCATTGTATGTGACAGGATATATCAATGGCAATTTGGTCAACAACATGCTGGTGGATAGTGGGGCTAGTGTGAATTTAGTGCCCTATTTGCTTTACAAGAAGCTTGGTGGATCTGATGAGGAATTAATTAAAACCAAGAGAAAGATCAATGAAATTGGTGGAGGGAAACCAACTTTGGTCGAGGGGCTTGCTTTGATGAAGCTCACCATTGGGAGCAAAACATTAACCACCAAATTCTCCATTGTAGAGGTGCAAGGAAACTACAGTTTAATTCTTGGACGAGAATGGATTCATAAAAATCAATGTGTGCCTTCAAGCTTGCACCAGTTCCTCATTCAGTGGGTGGATAACAAAGTTGAAATTGTTCAAGCAGATTTATTCATCTATGCTATGCTTGATGCCCCTATGCCTGGGGGGCATGGTGATATGAAGTGCTTGTCAGGGAGAGACCTTACTGGTTTTGAGTCAATAGATGAAATCATATACCAGTCTCTCTAGAGCCGATCGACGATCGGCTCTATATCATCATATTATATGAATTCTGCTTGAACAGGAACATCATCGGCCAATCTATGTGAGCAAGTTGATATCGGAATTATTTCATGGCCGATGCATGCTGAACAAAATTTAGAAGCCGATTATAATTTAGTTAATCGAGCTTCTCATGAATTCTTTGTCAACACTACTTGTTCTTCATGCATCTAAAGATGATCTCCATTCAAAGCATTGCCGAAGTGACTACAATAAGTGTTACTTTGATTCAAGGGGACATGAAAAAGAGATGTGCTATCATTGATTAAAGTTTTCTTGATCATAAGATAAGGTATGCCCATATTTTAAATATATGCATGTCACTGTACTTGGGCTTAAAATATTATTCTTTGCCAAATATATGTGTCATTGCATGCCAGGCCGATTTGTGCATTTTATACCGGCCAATCCTCATTGTTAGGATGGGCAAGTAGGCAAACACTTTTGCTGAAATATGATTTGACTCTTGAGCTGCTAGAAATAATTAAAGGTCAAGTCATTGGTGATTTTATTGTTGAGCATGGAATTGGTTTAAGATATGAGATCAATTACTTGTTTGTTACACATGGAGGCTTTATCTTGATTAATCGGTTTGTGAATAAGGCCAAGGTGTTGGTATAATTATTGTTTCTCATAATGGTGCACTATTTGAGACATTAAGCTGATTGGAATTATATTCACCACAATATCCGTGCCGAATGAGATTCTTTTATTCGGTTTGGGTTTATTGCACTCCATGCAGTCAACATGTTAAGCTCAACAAGCATCTGGCTATGGCGTCGATGGACGTAATTTTCGTATACAATGAAAGCCGATGCATGGAAATATTTATTCCTATATGGAGGTGATGACAAACCGGTCAAACCGATTGAAACAATCGGTCAAGCCGTTTGTGCTGAGGCATTTGCCACTGATTCGCTTAAAGACAACTCAAATTGGTCTAGTTCGGTTTCCGGTAATCCTAGTACCGATTTGAAGGATTGGAGGACTCCCACATTGCAGGATGATTATGGGAGATATTTGTAGGCTTTGGTCAAGCTCATCAAAATAAAAATGAGGATATCAAAGAAGTAGCATTAGAAGATAAACAAGAAAGATGACGATGCCAAGTTCGGCAAGAAGTCACCAAATTGGAGAATCCTTACAGAGTGATCAAATGTGGTGTTTGAAAATTCATATGAGCTGGAGACGATGCAAGGTTGAAGTCTCCCAAGAGCAATCGATGGAAAGTGCCTGAGAAGTATTTTCCATGTGTTTGGCAAGAAGCCTAGTGCTCTTCCAAATAATGGCCGATACATGTATCGCCCCTAGAAAAAAATTTGGCCGATGTATACAACGCCCTTAGTCGCCGACTAGCTGATGTGATGGGTATCGTTGCTAATTGGTTACAGGTGAAAGAGTATTTTCAGCTTCATCGACAAATTCACCTGAAAACAGGGGGCATGTGTTGACGAACAAAATTGGCAGAAGGATAAAACATGCGATGGCGGAGCTTCCCGGCGAGGATCATGGCGCCGGACGCTGGCTTGACCGCGCCGGACGCGCCGGCCCGCGCCGGACGCGGTCCAGTGCGCGTCACGGCCGCACCGGACGCCGGACGCCGGGCCACGGAGCACCAGACGCCAGCCACGGGCGCCAGACGCGGCGGCGTGGTGGCTGCGCGCGAGTGCGTCTGCACCGGACGCAGGCGAGCTGGCGCCGGACGCAGGCCTCGGGCGCCGGACGCGGCTTGCTCGCCCGCGCATGCGCCTTCAATAGCGCCGGACGCGGGGTGTGCGAGCGTCCGGCGCGCGCCGGACACATTCCAGTAAGCCCTTTGGGCGCGCCGGGCGCCGGACGCATGCGCCGGATGCGGCCCAAAAGCGTCGGACGCGTCCGGCGCAGTTCACGGGCAGAAACTTACAAGTCGGTTTTTGGTAATTTTCGACGTGGGAAACTTGAGGAACGAATTTTGAAGTTGTTTCCTACCGGGATAAGACCACCCCCTCTATATATATGAGAGGATCATGGCCGATTGATCCCATCCACATCAATCGACAAAACACAATACGATCAAACATGATCTAATCTATCTTCTTCTACCTCTAGCCCTAATCTCCTCCTCTACCCCCTCCTTCTTCGTCGCCGCTGCCATGAACAGGTGATCGACGACGACAAGCCCTAGAGCGGTCAGGCCGGCTAGGGCGCTCCATTGCTGCCGCACGTCCACACGGGTCCGTCCTGGGCGTGTGGGGTTTCGGGTTCCAAGAGACTTCGCCGGCGTGTCTTGCGTATCGTGCTCCCGACGAGGCTCCTCCGGCGACGTGTCTTGCGTATCGCGCTCATCACTGGAGGCACAAGGTCCAGGTGTGGACATCTACCGGGCGTCGGCCGATCCCCGTATTCGGCTTGCCCTACGTCTACCAGGCGCCGGCCGATCCCCGTATTCGGCTTGCCCTACGTCTACCAGACGCCGGCCAATCTCCGTATTTGGCTTGCCCTACATCGAGCGTTCTAGCTCCCTACCCGGTATGTTTTAGCGTCAACATCTCCCTTATCCCAGTAGAAGAGGCTCAAATTGTGGAACCTCTTTTGGGCATAATGATGCCTTTTTAGCCATCAACGAGCTCTACATCGGTCATATCGGTCTCTAAATCGATTTGATCGATTACGCTGCGTTGTAGGTTGGTCAAGCAACCTCTTTGGGCATCAAAGCCCCGTTGGTGTATTGGCATGGACCGGATTCGGCATCAACAGTGTTCATCTTGGTTGTAAGGTGCTGAACATAATTTACTCGATCGCTGCTTCATTGCCTGATCGAAACCATAATTAAACAAGGCAATGCGAGGCCAGCCGTCAGACAAGCATGTGATCTTCCGGAACAGATGATGCAATATCTGTCTTCAAAGATTTGTTTAGGACTACAAATATTTAATTTTATCATGTGGAGCTTATCCTGATTTTCTGTCTCAATACTTAGCGAGTACTGTTGGTAACCAAGGGATCTTTCAAAATATAAGCACTTACGACCAATTACCACATATGAATAATCCCTCTTGCAAAGGTGATAGTCATGCAATGGCAGAAGAGTTGTCGCTATTTGCTAGCATTCGATTGAAAAGGAAGTTGTTACTAGTAGGTTTAGAGACTTTGGATGCTAGCTAGTATCATACTATAGTCTTCTTAGGTTTGGTGGAGACTGGGACAGAAATTGTAAGAAGATTACTAGCAGATACCCCCGTGCTTTCGCACGGGGCAGCAAGCCAAACTCTTTGCATAGAAGCAAATGGTTACTAAAATTAGTAACAGCAGTGGGTCATCCAAAGAAATATTGATGTGCTTTAAATTTGTATATATATAGTATCAGTTGCATATAATATAGATGTAAATATGTATACCATCATAGGCAATGTGTAGAGGTACTAAAACCGGCATATATAGATTCCATGAGTAAAGGAAGTTTTTAACATGTAAAGGAATCTGGCCACCTGGAACCAATATGCCATTGACATATTCATTAGGGACCGTGGAGAAGTAGAATTGAAATAACACACTAAGGATTGTAAGTTTAGTACAGAAGTGATAGAACATGTTCATGCTTCTTATGTCGAAACTAAAAGTTTTCTTTTGCGTAGGCAGGTGTACAGCAGTAGTCCAGGTGCACTACATGCATAATTGCAGTCCATAAGGACGCTAAATAAGTAAGAAATTGCAAAGGAGCTGAACCAACTAAAGCCTAATAGTCTTTATACATGTACATCAGCTCAGCTTTGCAGCGTTTATAGCATCGGTCAAATCCTTCTTCCAGTCCACATTCGTGAGTATGGCCCCAAGCAATGTAACTAAAAGCTGAAATGATCATGGTTGTAAACAAAGTGTTTGTCAGTAAAGGGAGGCCGCAGACATAACTCTGCTTGTTTATGTGTTTACGTATAGCTACTGATGTAGAACTGGACCGAAGTTTTGAGAATGAACAGGTACTAAAACTGAATAATGACAATGGAGATGTTTTCGGCATGAGCTGAATGACGGCGATCGAGATCGTTCTAAGTTTTCCATGAGCATGAAAGTTTTTAACATGTCAAGGACGGGTACAAAAGGAGCACACGATGTTAGACACATTTGATTACCTGCATAACTGAAGATGTAGCTTGCATAGAAGGCACCTTCGGAGTTGCTCAAAAACCACAGAACCAATACTCAACACCTGCATGTGCATATAAGATCAACAGTTATATGCCTTTAGCATCTGAATTGAGTGGCTATCTGTTGATATGCCATTTAAAATTCCAGAGTATGAGTTTGATTTTGATCTCCATGAGACAGGGGGTGGAGGACGTGTGGCCGGGCGCGCGGGCCTCCTGCAGCGGCAGAGCGGCGGCGTCGGACGCGGCTTCAGAGAGGAGCCGGAAGGTTCGAGGGAGATGTGCGTGTGCGCAGAGGTTTCTCATACAGAAAGACGTGGACGGCGGCGTTGCTATGGGGCGAGCACGGAGGAGGCTAGACGCGGTATATGTAGACCCTCGTTTACTGTTACCGGAACAGTATTTTGTGAGGACGACGGAAAGTTTCGCTTCCTCGCTTTTAATAGGTAAGTATAGATAAGGGACGATTGTCGGGACTAAATCCTAGGGCTACTTTGGCAGCAGCGAATCCTCCAGGATCCCTCCATTTTCCCGGGCCGAGAAGACCGCGCGGAAATTGGCCACCGGCCAAATTACGATGCAATTTGGAAGCCGAGGCGGATGGGGAGGACGACCCGATCCACGCGGGCATGGTTCCCCGTCCGTATGCCGCACCTCGTGTGGCCGCTCCCCTGCAGTAGTCTGCACGGAAGAAGAGTAGGAGGCAAGGAGTTGCCGGCTACGTTGCACGCTGTCGGAGGCTGCAGCCGCCCATCCTGCCATCGTCCCCGACTCCCCCACCACTACGCGTCCACGACTTCCATACCGCGCAGGGCGCCGCGCCGGCTGCCCGACTGCCTCGTCAGCTGCCTGCTGGTTGCGGCCCACGGCCCCCTGCCCTCCAAGCCTCTGGCCCCGGACGGCCGACTCCCAGCTTCCCACATGTGACGTCGTGAACCGTCTTCTAGTCTGCTACAGTGTGAGCATATTTTTTTCCTTTTTTCAATCTCTATTGAATTTCTATTCGAAGTCAATATTTTAATTGTATTGTATTGAAATTAGAAATATGGATGATGGAAGATGCAAATATACCACCTCACTGGAGATAGGTAGTTAGTTCATCTCATCATGCATGTGTCCTATGATATTGTTAGCTTCGTAGAGGCTCTAGTCTTGAAAAAAACCCTGGCTCTGCCATTGTCATCGATAATACATTCATGTGCTATCTCTTGATTTTGTAAACTAACATAGCAAAATTGAGAACACGCGCCTAGCTCGTGTCTTGCTTCTTGTCCTCAAATTAACAACGAATTGTTCGCCAAGCGAGTTGAGAAGATGGTCAACATCTAATAAGCTAGGAAACAACAAAACAAATGATCGGTTGGTGGTGCGGTGGAGATATCTCAAGTTTTGTATAATGATATAATAAATAAACAAAGAGGAGGTCTAGGATCTGATACCCAGACTCTTGAATGTTGTATTTCTGTTGTTTTCAATGGGAATGGGGAGATTCATCGTGTCATCAAAAAGAAAAGAAAAAAGATTTGATACCGGGCCTTTGTTCATTCGGCCCAGACGGAAGAGAGAGATGATAGGCCCACACGGAAGGACAAAGAGGGAGTAGGCCGCAAGGTGGGCTGGGCTTGGCCCACGTGAAAGGAGAAAGTGGGAGAGAGGATCTGGGCCGGCCGAGTTAGGATTTGGCCCAAGATAAGGAGGGGGCCAGCTGGGCTTGAGAGGGAGGTTGAGCCTTTACAACTATTTGTTCACACTTTAGGGCCATTTATTTCCTTTCGACGTCGGTCGTCGAGCAGTTGTGGGCTTTGCACCCACCCATTCCACTGCCGTGAACCAGTCTACGCCGTTCGCATCTGGTGGCGGCGGCGGCTCTGGAGACTCCGCCGGCGATTGCCGTCGGAGGGGGCGAGTTCCGTGAAACGAGTGGAAATCTGACGGCTTATTTCCCTCTCGGGCTGACTAAGGGGCCGACTTGCTCGGCTGCCCGGCCTTGGTGGGATTAGCCAGAGGAGACTGCTCGTTTCGATCTGATTTGGTGTGTTCGAGTTGAAGGAAGAGCCATGGCTGGAGATGACTGTGATGTTGAGGAGCTGTTGAGGAAGCTTCGTCTTAGTGAGGTAGAGAAGGAGGGTGTAGTTCTGGAAGAGAAAGAGAGGGCAAGTTTGCCGAAGGTGAAGTGGTTGGCGGCGGCAACTCTGCTGACGACGAAAAAATTCAGCGAGCAATCCCTTATCTCAACTATGATGGCTGCATGGAATACGGCGAAGGAAGTATCTTTCCGTCCAATTGGAAAGAATCTGTTTCTTGTACAAGCGTTCTGCTTGGGTGATTGGAAGAGGATAATGGAGGAAGGGCCCTCGATTTTCCGTGGGAACGTGCTGATGCTGGAAGAGTTTGACGGGTCCATCCCCGGCTGTAGTCCCGAGCAAGGTGATGGCGTGGATTCAAATTCATAAGATCCCTCCCCTGTTCAGAACAGAAGCTATTATCATTCAGTTAGCAGGAAAGGTGGGAGACGTGATTAGTGTTGATTCCAGGGTGATCTCACATGGCTGGGGCGATTTCCACAGGGCTAGGGTGAACATTGATTCTAAGAAACCTCTGATGAGGTTTGTTTCCCTTGCTCCTGAGGGGAAAGACTGCATTTTCCTCCAGATCAAGTACGAGAAGATGCCCAAGTTTTGTGCCCATTGCGGGCTCATGGGGCATGTGTTCATGGAGTGTGGCTCTGGTGAATTTTCAGAAGAAGATCTCCAGTATGGAGAGTGGATGTTGGCGGACACGGAAACATGGAAGGCGGGAACTCCCAGGGTGAGACCAACACCGGACCAGTCCCGGTCGCGGGGTGCAGGAGGACCATCTGAGCGTGGCCGAGCGGCATATCGTGGCAGAGGCAGAGGTCGTGGTGCCTGGACCAAAGTACCACAGGAAGGCCTGTGGAGGGAAAAAAACAAGGATGAAAATAGTTCGGGCTCTCGCGAGAGAACGTCGAGGGATGGTGACCGTGATGAAAAGGCTCGTAATGAGGAACTGGATGACACTGCTTCTAGTCCTATGAAAGAGAAGAAGGATGTTGGGAAAGAGGTGGCTGGGACAAAGGAACCGGCAGCAAAGAAGCATTTGAACCTGGAGATTGTCACGAACAGTGGAAAGACTGGGCAGGTCCCTCCTCCACGCCCTGTCTATCTGTCTCCAAGGGAAAAGAAGAGGGCGAAGAAGCTGGAGGCGCATGGAGAGGAGAGCAGTACAAGCAAGTTTGTGGCGGGATCCGAGGAGGAGACCCGCTAGGAACAATGAGTTGCCTGAGCTGGAACTGTCGCGGTTTGGGCAGCGCTGCGATGGTAAAAGAGCTTCGTGATCTGGCGAGGCGAGTTGCTCCGACCGTGCTTTGTGTACTCGAAACTCAAGTTCATAAAGCAAGGGTAGAAAAATTAAAAAGTACTCTTGGTTTTGATTGTCCTTTTGCTATTAGTAGTGCTGGTCGCAGTGGTGGCCTAGGTATTTTTTGGAACAATAATACAAGAGTGGAGATTTTACCGTACTCTCAGTACCATATTGATGCGATTATCACAGAGAACGGGGAGGATGCATGGCGGCTCACTTGTGTTTATGGTGAAGCGCAGGTGGGGGAGAGGCATAAGACGTGGGGCATGATTAGACCAATTGTGCCCATATGTCAGCTGCCATGGATGTGTATTGGCGACTTCAATGAAGTTCTCCATAGGGATGAGCATGTAGGCGTCCAGGAGCGGAGCCTGGCACAGATAGCTGGCTTTCGCGAGATGGTGGACGTGTGTGGCTTCCAAGATCTAGGCTTTGTTGGCCGGAGCTGGACCTACGAGAAGAAGGTGTCGGGTGGATCCTAGTGTTGAGTACGTCTTGATAGAGTGTTGGCAACTGCAGAGTGGTGTGCTCGGTTCCCTTGGGCGGAAGTACAACATCTCACCTCTGCGGCATCAGATCATGGGCCAATCGTACTAAGATGGCGCTACCCCCAAGAGCAAAATAGAAGGAAATCAAAATCCTTTAAATATGAGATGATGTGGGAGAGACATGAGGACTTTGCAGCCATGTTCACTCAGTCATGGCAGCAATGTGGAAAGGTGAAGACTCTCAAGGAGATGGTAGAGAAGCTGACAGCTGTTGCTGGTAAACTCGGAGCTTGGGGTGCTGATTCCTTTGGCCACGTGGGGAAGGAATTGAAGCACTTAAGAGCTGAATTGGAAGAGATCCGGTCAGACCCGTTGAGGGCTGGTCCGTCATATGTTGAGTCCAAGATTGCGGAGAAGATCATGGAACTAAATTATAGAGAGGAGATCATGTGGAAACAGAGATCGCGCATTACATGGCTCTCTGAGGGAGACAAAAATACCCGCTTCTTTCACCTGCGGGCTAGCCGGTGGAGGAAAAGCAATTTGATTACTAAACTGAAAAACCCGATGGGCGGGTGACGAGAGAGGGAAGAAGAGATGGCCGAGCCCACTATGGGGTTTTATAAAGACCTCTATCGGTCAGAAGGTACCGAGGACATGGAAACTCTTCTCGAAACGGTGCCAAGGAAAGTTTCAGAGGAGATGAAGTCCACTCTAGAAGCCCCATTGTCAAAGGAGGAAATCAAGGTAGCGTTGTTTCAAATGTTCCCGACAAAGGCACCTGGTCCTGATGGTTATCCAGCTCACTTCTTCCAAAGACATTGGGATTTGTGTGGCGATGAGGTTTGTGATGTTGTCCTTCGGGTGCTGAAGGGAGAGGATGATATCTCATTAATTAATAATACTTGTGTTGTCTTGATCCCAAAAGTGGAGAAACCAGAAGAGTTGGGACAATTTCGTTCAATCAGCCTGTGCAACGTGATATATAAGATAGCATCAAAATCAGTTGCTAACAGGTTGCGGGTCATTTTACTGGAAATTATTTCGGAAGAGCAGTCGGCCTTTGTGCCAGGAAGACTTATTACGGACAATATCCTGGCAGCCTATGAATGTCTTCATTTTATGAAAAAGAAGAGGGCGCAAGAGAAGAGGTGTTGTGCAGTTAAACTAGATATGAAGAAAGCCTATGATCGCGTTGAGTGGGAATACCTTCGCAGAATTATGCTTAAGCTGGGATTCAGTACCACATGGGTGCACATGGTGATGAGGCTGGTGACGTCGGTCTCTTTTCCAGTGCTCTTTAATGGTGACAGACTGGAAAGTTTTAGACCATCACGGGGGATTCGACAAGGAGATCCAATCTCTCCCTATCTTTTCTTGTTAACAGCAGAGGGCCTTTCGTGCCTGTTAAATTCAAGAATTCAGTCATCGAACTTCAGTGGCATAAGGGTGGCGCCGTCAGCTCCGATGGTAAGTCACCTATTGTTCGCAGATGACAGCCTGCTATTTTTCAAGGCAAATAGGGAGAATGCGGATGAGGTGAAGGAAGCCCTTCACCTATATTGTCGAGCGTCCGGACAAATGGTGAACATGGAGAAATCATCTATCCACTTCGCAAAGGGTTGCAATTCCCAGGTGAGGGAGGAGATCAAAGTGGTACTGAATATTCACACTGAAGCGCTAAATGATAAGTATTTGGGCATGCCAACAGATGTGGGTACCTCGCAAACGGGGCGTTCAAATATATTAAAGATAGGATATGGAGTAGGATTCAGGGATGGATGGAGAAGTGTCTGTCGACGGAAAAGAAGTGCTTATTAAATCAGTGGTGCAGGCTATTCCAACTTATTCTATGTCTTGCTTCAAATTACCAAGGGGCCTTTGTCAACATGTGGACAGCTTGATGCGTAGCTTTTGGTGGGGGAGTAAAGATGGGAAGCGTCGGACATGTTGGGTTGCTTGGGAAGATATGACAATGCCAAAGTATATGGGTGGTCTTGGCTTTTGAGATATGGAGTTATTTAATTTAGCTTTGCTTGCTCGCCAAGCTTGGAGGATTTTACAGGACCCGGGGGCTCTAAGTGCTCGGATTCTTAAAGCTGTTTATTTTGCGGAGGGTGAGTTTTTGGAAGCAAGCATTGGCCAAAACCCTTCACGCACTTGGGAGGTCGATAATTGAGGGAAGAGATACCCTAGTTCAGGGTTTGATCAAAAGAATCGGCACAGGGGAGCAGACTGATATTTGGTCATCAAATTGGCTACCAAGAGATGGTCTGTTAAGACCAGTATGCCGTGTCAAAGAGAATCCCCCTCAGAAGGTTAGTGAGCTAATTGATCAATCTCTTCGGAGGTGGGATAGACAATTGGTGAATAATTTTTTCTTACCGATGGATGCTGAAGTGATCATGAGTATCCCTCTCTGCACTTCAGCACAGGGTGACTTTTGGGCGTGGCACTATGAAAAGTCAGGGATGTTTACAGTGAAGTCGGCTTACAGAATGTTGGTGCACACGAGAGAGAGGAGATCAGACTGGCTGGAGCATGCGGTTGGGAGATCTAATATTAGGGAAGACGAGAAGGAGTGGGCTGCTCTTTGGAAGGTGCAGGTGCCATCTAAGGTACGAATCTTTCTATGGTGGTTAGCTCATCAATCTATCCCTACGCAGGATGTCCGACATCGTAGAAACATGGCAGACAATAGCCGATGCAGTATATGTGGCGATCTAGACTCCTGGAAGCATTCACTCCTAGAGTGTCACATGGCAAAGGCCGTGTGGGCGCTGGAGCAAGATGAAATTGCTGGAGCGCTATGTATGATCAATGAAGATGATGCGAGAGCATGGCTTGCAACAGTTTGGAAGGTTCTGTCTAATGAAGAAATTGCTCGTGTCATGACTCGCTTGTGGGCGATTTGGCATGCGAGTCGTATGATGATTCATGAAAATATTTTTCAGAGCCCTTTGTCCACACATTTATTTGTGGAGAGATATCTAGAAGAGCTCACAACGATCAAACCAGTTCACGGGAGTAGCGGGGTCAGCCTGTCATCATCATCGTCGAGATGGCTACCTCCACCGCTTGGCCTAGCGAAAATAAATGTGGACGCAGCATTGGCTAAGGCCTCTGATCTTTCAGCTGCAGCTGCGGTGGCGAGAGACGAAGCAGGGATTTTTCTTGGAGTATCAGTTCTAGTGATGGACGGCATAACTAGCCCGGAAGCAGTTGAAACGATTGCTTGTCGGGAAGCATTGGCACTGGCTTCGGACTTGGTCTTGCACAAATTCAGGGTGGGGTGTGACTGTATCAACGCAGTGAAGAGTATCCATGGAGAGGGAATGGGAATATATGGTCCAATTGTGAAGGAGATCAATATGAGGAAAGCAACCTTCCCCCATGTGGAGTTCGTCCATGAACAAAGGCTTTCGAATATGGATGCACATAGAGCTCTATAAATTTGTCTCTTGGTAGACATGTCTGGTTTTTATCGCCACCTGATGGTGTTTGTAATTCAGTGATAAGCTAATAAACGATGACTTCCCTCAAAAAAAAAATGTTCACACTTTATCACCATTGAAAATTATTTTGCACACACATAAAACAATGCACACGACGCGAATGCAACAACAAAAGTTTATACCCTACGACAAGTTTGTTGATTATATAAAAAATAGCTTCCTCCTATAATAGATTAAGTCTTCCATTAATCAATTCTAGGATATTTTAATTTATTGCAAAACTTGAATTAGGGTGTTACAGAAAAACCAATTGTTAGTGACATGTCCATCAGTCCATGACATGTCTGTGTAATCAAGTTTGGAGTGATCACCCTTATCGTGTTGTGATGATTGATATAACATTTTTCTCTACCTAAAATGTACATACACACCCACGACCGGCTCACAGAAAAGAAATGGCAATCACATATACTTCAAAACATTCATACGTACATTGTTTTGAGGTTCGGAGAACAATCAATTATTCGTAATTCCCAATCCCCATGTAGAAGGATTGCATGCATCGGATACTACTTGTAGAAGCAACCAAAAGGTGTGATGGTTGATGATCCAATTATTCACAAACTGGCGCATACACAACTTTGCAGTACATATTATTTTTTGCAGTATATACGTAGTGATCTGTCAAATTGGAGCATCCATTCATCATCATCATCAGTGCTTGTGCTGCTTTGGCTTCTTTACTATCATCACGGTGCAGTGCGCGTGATGGGCGCAGTAATCACTCACACTTCCAAGAACAGCCCTGAGCGAGATCGAGGATATCAGTAATACACAAGTGAACTGACAACAAAAAGACACTTGAGGTAGATCTTTCGAAGAAGAAAAAAAAAGACATTTGAAGTAGACAAGGGATGTAGAGTTGAAATTGAAAGCAATGGCAATTGCAGTTAATTTTTCGTAATACGCAGACTGAGAGTGAAAAGATATTAGGTTTATTGATGACAGGTCGGAACGAGTGTCATCCTTGAAAATAATGGTAGGATCTATTAGTGATGTAGTAAAAATTGTAGATTATGGAAAATCATACACACAAAATAATTCTTGTTTAGCCTAGTTCATTGGTGTATTTTGTATGTTGCCAACAAGTGCAGATTCATATTTTGTTTTGCCACATAGATGCAAATACACAAACCATTTTCCTCAAAAAAAAAAAAAAAATACACAAACCATGTGAAAGGGAAATAGAAGAAAAGCAGTATTGTAGAACATGAAAAAAAAAGATTAATTTAACTCGAACAACACAATTTCCAGGGGATGGCTATATGTCAATTTTGGTTTTCTTTCATTCACCTTATACATATAAATAAATGATGTGCTTTTCGTTAGTGGTATACTATTTGCAAGTTGCAACCAGTGACTAGTGAAGATGGCAACAACTCTCCCTGTATTTGGGAAACAGGGGAGAAGAGAAGGGAACAGAGCAGAGGCAGTAGTGAGGTGAGATGGGAAAGAAGAGGACCTTTTGATGGCTCCGTAGCCATGGCTGCCGACGGCGAGCATCTCGGCGTGGTGCCTCTCGACCGCCTCGCAGAGGACACTCCTAGCGTCCCCCTCCACCGCCTCAAACACAGCGTCGCTCACCTGCAGCACACCATAGCCATACCATACATGCATGAAGAACATGGAATGGAATTGGTGGACAAAAAAACAAGCTGATTTTTTTTTTTTGTTCTTTTGCTTCGATTTCGTGCTAAGTATTGTGAATCATCACTGCAGGTAGCTAGCGATTGGATGTACTGCTGGTCCGGTACCTGTGCGCAGATGCCTTTGGCTTTGTCGATGACGCGCAGCGCGGTCTTCTTGAGGTCCGCCTCCACGTACGGCAGCACATCCGCGGCGCCTGAATGGACGAACCGATGGATCGATTATGATCAAGAGATAGGCAATCAATCAGAGGAACTGGATTGGACTGGATGGAAACGGAGATGGAGATCCGCGGAGGCGCCTACCTGGTCCGGCGAGACCGACGGCGGACGCGGCGGACGGCTTGGCGGTGACGACGACGAGGCGGTACTGGTGCGGCTGGCCGGGCGGGAAGAAGTGCTGCAGCGCCCACTGCAGCGCGTAGAAGCTGTGCTCGCTGTCGTCCACCCCCACCACCATCGTCATCTTCCCCGGCGCCTCCGTCCCCGCCGCAGGCGCAGACGCTGCTGCTTCCTCCGCCATGGCTCGCTCGCTAGCTACCTCTGGGTGACCGGCTCCTCTGCTGTCCTCCTCGCCTCGTGGATCGATCCCCTTCTCCCAAGAAAAGCTGGAACTTGGACAGTTGGACGGCTCGCTTTCTTGGGTGGTGGCTGGGTTCCTTCCTTGTACAACACGCACAGTCACTTGCTCGATCCTCGCGGGGGACTATATGCTAGCTAGTGTGATCTGATCCCCCACGACACGGTTTCTGGAAGAAACGGGACAGCACTACGTGCTTGGCAGGATTAGCGCGAGAGTGGGTCCCGCCTTCTAATAATGCAGAGGAAGTGGGGATTCCGCGGGAATCCTCCCGCTGCTGTTTCTGTTTTGTTTCAACCAGCTGCTCTCTCTCTCGCCTTGTCTCAGCTCACCGCAGTACTCGTAAGTTGTTTGCTCAAGGCTGTCTCAATAGTCAGTCTCAGTCGCTTTCCGGAATCGTCGTCTCGGATAGGATCCACGCATGCAACGTTGCCAAATGCAGCGGTCACGACAGGGACAAACCAAGAACGAGAGACTCGTGTGCTGACCGTGACGATGCACCGCAATGTGATTTATTTTCTCTTAAAGAATATTATTGAAACAACTGCATGTGATTTATTCTCCCTTATTAAACAATAAATCTCTTAAAGAATATTATTGAAACAACTTAAATCAACTAGTTTAGAGCCTATTTAGATCCCGTGTACTAACAACTAGTAGACCTGTGAACGAACTAATATAGGGATCAACTCCTCTGTCCGTTTCAAATTGCAACTCACTTTAACCCCTCTCTCTCTCTCTTTACATATAAGAGATTTATAATTTGGAACAGAGGAAGTCTGGTTAGTATTGGGTTGCCCCTTTAATTAAAGATGACTATGGAGCCCAAAGAAAATAGCAAAAACAGCCCATCTGCTTGTGTACCGTCGATCTCGGATTGAATCAACGGTTGAGAATGATTCTTGTGAAACATAAAAGGGAGGAAACTCTAGCCTCCATCCTCATTGCATCAGAATGTTGTTGTGAGACAGAGCACAACACAAGAACACACAACAAATGTGAGAGAAGAGAGGAAGAAGGAGGAGAAACAAATCTGTCTAGATTCCGTCACTCTGAATCGGTCATCCTCGAGTTGGTGACTGGAAGCTCAAACGTGATTGGGTTGGCACCCAACTTGGTGAGCTCGTTCCTTACTTAGTGTACTTCGTTCTGTCCAGTTGGTCTGAGGATTGGTTCAGCAGAGATTCAGATTTGAGAGGGATTTTGTCAGTTTGGGTTAGTGCAGTTTGAGGACAGAGCAATTTTTGGTAGATGATCTGTTTGAGGGGTCAAACAGTGTCCGATTGAGCTGAAAATTGGTGGGCGGTTAGGGGACTCGTGAATCTACCTGCCTACCAAAATTCGTGCATATTGAAGTTGTGGTTTGGGAGATACAAACAGATTACCGAATGGGATAGAATCTGTGTCTTCCCTGTTTGACCGTTGTTACTCCTCTTGTTAGAAGATTGCGGGTGTTGCGAAGTTGTAACTTGATGAGCATGTTGTTGCCGGTGTAATCGTCTAGATGTTGTAGAGAATACTTCTTGTACTCATTTGATTACTGTGGAAGTTTGGCTAAGATTGGATTAGTTGATCCCGTGATTTTTTTCTTCTCACCTTGAGAAAGTTTTCCACGTATTATCTATTGTATATTGTGTGATTGTTATTTCCCTTGTAGATCTAGTGATAGATGTTATCTTTATGATTCATCACAAGATGAGGAATTAATTTTATATTGATTTTGCAACAGTTAGTTCACTAGTTCATAAAATCCACCTATTAAAACTAATGATTTTACTAGTTGGCTAACCACTGGTTCTAATCCATATCCAAACAGACCCTTAACTCTTGCCCGTTTCGTTTTGTACTAACTGAATCGTTGAGATAGCGCTAGTACCTGTCTACTTGGCAGTGGCAGTGATATCCTCCACTCCACCGGTCAGCAGAGCACCCACCACTCTTTGGCAGGTGGGACCATAGGCGGTGGGTCCCGCATTCTAATAATGCAATGCAAAGGAGGTGGAATTCCGCGGGCGGCCCGTGATTGATAGATAGGCTGTTTCTGTTTCGTTCTCTATATAAACCGGCGGGCGGTCACGATCAGAATCCGATCTTGTTTCACCTCCCTCGCCATTTTGCCAATCTAAGTCCAAGGTGTTTGCTCGTGCATGGTCACTCTCCGTCACTTTCAGGAAATCGCCGGATCCGGTGCTGCCTCTACGCAATGGCCAATGGAACTGGATCGACGATAGAGCTTCCCGTGGACAACCTACGGCAAGAGAGCCCAGCCGACTGCGACGACGCGCACGAGATGACACCTCCACCGGCCGTTGCCGGCCGCTGAACCTCCCATCCCTTTATTCCTACGTATCGCCGATCGAGATAGGCACACAGTTCTCCGGCCACGTGGCGACGGTGATTGTTTTGCCGATATCCGGACCGTCAACCACAGGCAAGAAAACGACGAGATACAGTGCGGAACGCCGACTCGTCGGCATCGCATCGGCGCCAGCAAAGCCGACTGCGATGGCATGGCGCCTGTGCTGGGCCTTTTTTTTTCGGTAATGCTGTATATCTTACGTTCTACTATAGAACGGTAAGAATGCGGCCCATCAACGCGCGGCCCATCAACGCGCGTCCGTAACGGCCTTTTCCCATTCCCATCCACCTTCCATACGTTTCCAGCGACATTCCAGGCAGGGGGGGGGGGAGCGGAGCGGGCGCGCGGGGGTTCGACCTCGCCGGCGGTCGAAGCGGAGGAACGCGACGACCAGGAGCTGCTCCATCCGCCCGCCCTCCGGTGACCTCCACACCTCTGCGCGCCTCGGCTGCTGCGTTCCATCGACGTTCCAGGCCGGCGGGGACGGAGCGGAGCGGCCGCGGCGATCTCGGCCTCGACGGCGATTTGAGGCGGAGGAGCTGCGGCGACCGGGAGCTGCTCCACCAGCCTGTTCTCCGGTGAACTCCACGCCTCCACGCGCCTCACGCTGCTCGACTGGCGAGGTATGGCCGCCTGCTTCCATTCGCATCTATCTCCTCGCGCGCCGTAGTTGCTCGCCGTCGCGCAACCCTAGCCGGGGCGCCGTCGCCATGCTTGCCTGAGCCCGCGTCGTCGTGCTTGCTTGCCGGCTTCCCCAACCCTAGGTCACACCACGAAACCCTAGCCGGTGAGCGCCGACAACTTGCTACGCCTGCTCCCGCGTCGCCATGCTTGCTGCGCTTTTGGTACGGCGATTTGTTGTCTTGTTTGAGCAGTCAGGTTGAGCTAATTGAATCCGTAAATGTGTGGTTTGTTGTAACTGGTTGAACGTGATAGTACTGATTTGAATGTGCTAGCAGTTCGTTTGCATTGGTAGGGACTGAGAGGTTTTTGGTTAGTTTCTTCTCAGTTTCTCCATCCTATACTTTCATGATGTGCGGTTCGTGCCTGCAACCTTACAGGGGAAACCTTGTGCCTTGCTGTTGAAAGCATTTGACCTGCCTTCAGGCCTAGGCGCACCGCCTCGTCAACTTTTGTGGCTTCATGGCCTTAGCTACATGTCACATTGGGGCCTAGGCATGCAGGCTCATATGCATTTGTCTGCACTAGATGCCCCTAATAATGGCGCCTTGTGCACATTTGGCTGAAATGGGTGTCCCTAGGCTATATGGCAGCTCATGTGCATTTGATTGCACTGGATGGCCCTAGGCATGCCGGCTTATGCACATTTCATTGAAAGGGATGGCCCTAGGCATGCTGGCTTATGCGCATTTGACTGAAAGGGATGGCCCTTGGCATCTGATTGCACTGTTCACATAGTAGAATATAGACCATTGTCAGTTCCATCTTCACTTGGCTATGAGTTCTTCGGTGCGTTGAATGCCACTAAGAGTATGGCGAGGAGAATTTTCTACATTGTCAGTTCCAGATTGTCGATTTACTTGGCATTGACTTCTGAACTATTTAAGATGAAGTGAATTTCAATTGATCCTGGAACCATATCTGAATTATCTACTTTGGTCTGTTATTACCTCTGTTATTTTTTGTATGACTTTCTTGTAATTTACTCAAGTCAAGAATGGATCACATTATGATCTTCACTTACCCACCTTAAGATACATCCTAATTCCTAATTGAATAAAGTTTTGCAGTTGTTAATTATTTCTCTTATATGGCCCTGTTTTTTGCCTGATTGCAGCAGATTTGCCACACTGGCAGCCGCAGCACAGCTAAAAACCCACTAGGTTCTGGAGGTTGAGTTCTTTTTCAGCCATGCATACGCGAGCAGGCACTGATGCTTCGCCATACAAGGACTCTTCGCCAGGCAATATGGATGGGAAGGCAGTTCACACGGTTCGTGGGGCAGACGGGGGTCGTCATGGTTGGAAGCGCGCTGCTGGAAGGAAGCGCGTGGCCTTTGACGATGGATGTCGTGCGTCTTCAAGCAAATCACCAAAAAAATCTCCGATGAAGAAAGCATCCCCCCAGCAGCAAGGTTTGTCCATTTTTTGCAGTTGCCACCTAGTTTCAGATGGCTTGTTTCAGGGGTGGTTTTATCTGTGTTTCAGATGCATGCTGTTCATTGTTTCATCAGTAGATGGTCTCATGTTGGCGATTTGTTGTGTGTACACATATGTCCTTCCTGTTTGTGAGTTTCAGCTGGTGTTATAGTAGTATATTGGTGATGTTATATCAGCATTCTAGGTGATGTTATAGCAGTATGTAAGTGATGTTTCTAGTAGTGTCTAGGTGATGTTGTAGTAGTATATTGGCGATTTTTTTCCTACTGAATTATCGTTGTCTGCTCTAGCACTATGCATGCATGTGACCTGCTTACTAGTAGTAGACTAGTGTTATGTTAGTAGAGTAGAGATGCTCTTGCTTGTAGTTTTTTGATTCGATGGCTGACCCCTCAAGTGTTGTTTTGCTTCCCAATTTTAATGTGTGCTTTTTTTTTACGAACCGATGCTAAGAAAAGCAAACCCAACCGCAACATGCAACCGTTACGCCACGGGTTTTACGTGCACGGGATCCGTGATGCAAAATTCAATGATGATCGATTCGGTGGATCAACGAGGCTGGTTTTGGTGCTATGCTCCATTTGCCAAATGTTGCACTTTGCCAACACAGCTTGTTGCCTTTGTGTTGAAGCATATCAATACTCATTTGAGGGAGTTTAGACAGGCCAACAACACAAAGAAGCACTTTGCATTTGACGGGCAACTTATATGCAACATGGTGGGGGTGCCCAAATGAGAAGTCCTGTGAAGGTTACATGCAATGCGGTTGATTATGCAGAATATCTCGATATTCGCAAGCCTTTCTTTGGTCCAACGCGAGGTCTTGGTTTGGACCGGTGCAAGAAGTTAATGGAGAGCTCCACGATTACAACACTTTCATGAGGGCTTTCATTCTCCTTGCATTAGGCACTTTGTCCTCTGTCCAAACACCGACAACTACATATCGGTGAAGTACTTGCATAGCACATGATGTTTTACGCTGCTGCGATCAAGTCATTTGATTGGGGCTGGACATATCTTAGATGTCTTGATGGCTGAAGTAGATAAGTACCGAAGTGCCTTCGTGAAGATATGCTTACTGGAGTGCAAAGCTGCCCTTGGATTAACAATTGCATCATTATCCCTGCGGTACGCCCCTTCTTTTTTCGTTTCATTCTTTGTTGCAATTCTTTCTTTTCCTTTTTTTTCCTTTCTATGTAATAGCAAATCAAACTTTCTGTTGTGTTCAGTACTTGCTTCTTAGTTTGCAAACAGCAGTAGCTTTTTTCTCTTCACCTATGCTTCATAACCCTCCTTCTGTAGTATATACCATGCTATCTCAATTGCACATGTACGGTTAACAACGTAGGCAGCCCTTTCTTTGTTTCATTAACCCTCATTCTTTTTTTCTCATATTTTTTGCAGATTGCTTACATGGATCTTCTCTGTATACCTCCCAACCAGTCAACTCACTACATCGATCACTTGGTCCCTCGCATTTGTCATGTCTCCAATGAAGATTTTGAGTTTGTTAAGAAGGTTGATAAAAGCAGGCTTCAGCTTAATCCACCCCCATTTGGGTTTCTTCCTGTGAGTTTCATGCTCTCTCTCTCTCTCTCTCTCTCTCTCTCTCTCTCTCTCTCTCTCTCTCTATTGGAACATGATTTCATCTTATTTTTCCTTTTTTTGTTTCTAAAACTTTTTTTAGTTCTTGACATTATGTTCATCCATTTGTTGTATTTTCAGTTTGTCAAGACCAGCCCATATCTCTCCAATGTTCCTCTCACCGGGTATGTCCCACCCCCTCTGGCAAGGCGTCGAGAAGTGGCTGAAGAAGAAGGTGTGAGGGCTGAAGAACCCCCAAATGTTTCCGAGGAAGAGCAAGTGAACCTAAGTTTCGAGGATTGGGTGGATGGGGCAGGCCCTTCCAGCCACCGGGAATCTGATGCCCCTGCTCCTGACATTGAGGTGGTTTTTTAATAACCTGTTTTTGCTTTTTTTTGGCTTCTTTTAATGCATGTTTCAGCACCTGTTATTAACTTGTTTCAGTACTGTTATAGTGTGTAGCATTCATGCCACTGCTAGCTGTTGTTTTCTTTTTCATTCTATTTTTTTTGCTGAAACACCCAGCCCCTCACATGTATCCCATCTCATCTTTGTTGTCAGGCCTTTCCTGAAGAATACCAAGTTTTACTAGCAGAGCACAACTCTTTGGTGGAGAAAGACTTTGATGATCTTGTTCAAGTAATGAAGACTCAGTTTCATGATCTTGCTCATTCCATGAAACAACAAGGGCAGCAGATTATGGCAAAGCGAGGTGCTGAATTCTATTCCAAGGTGTTTCGTCTAGCAAAAAGCAGCAGCCGTGCTCCTGATATGCCAAGTATGAACAATGACAAGGATCCACCGGATGACAATGAACCCATGGATGGTGCACCGGATTTTGGCTTTTTTCAACAAGAGGTAAATTTATCCAGCCCACCTAAGAGGACAGACTACCCAAGTACTCCTGCTGCACCGAGCTCACAAGATGGAGCTGCAAAAGATTCTACCCCTCTGGACGCTGCAAGTGTCCCCTTGCAATCAAAGGATGAGAGCACCAAAGATGAGAGCACAGAGGGGGCACCTTTTCCAGATCAAGGTCCTTCCGGAGTTGATTTGCCCACTCAAGGTCCTGTACTGAAACCACTTGAGGACGATGCTTCTTGTCCATCTGACCCACCAGCAACAAAGGAGGATAGGGGGAACGATCCAGTTGTTTGCCTTGCTTCCAAGCCACTAGAGGAGGCTACTGAGAACTAGTTGAGGAGATTCGAAATGTTCTATTGCCGAGTCCTCCGCCAAGCCCTTTATTTGTTGATGATGTCCCCTCATGCAACCTTTTTGGACCCGATGACGTGCTATTCAAGGAAGTATGTTGTGACATACCCGGGGCTCCAAGTATTCTCCTACGGGTATGTCTTTTTTAGCATTCTTTTTTTGTTCTCTTTTCTCTTTTTGCTTTGGAGCAACTCATCATTGTTACTTTCCATTTATATCTTTTTTATTATTTTCATTCGCTGCCGCTTGCTGCTGCACAACCTTAAATGTTTCATTTGACCATCTCTAGATGTAATACTATGCCTTCCTATACTGTTTCAGCTTTACTAAGTCCAATGTAACAAAGCACTTAATGTTTGTTTCAATTTCTTCCCCGTCCATCACACCCAGCTACAAAAGAGGATAAGGAAAGGATCCAACCCCGGTACTGCTGCATTGCGGCCACTTGTGGAGGAAACAAAAGTTGCATCCGGGAGCTCTACTCCTAGTCCTACAGGTTTGTCCCCTTTTAGCATTTTCCTTATACACCACAGCATCTTTCCACACACCCAAGCTGTTTCATTATATCATCTGAAACCATAACATTGTGCCAACATATGCTGTTTTTTGTGTAGCTGCCCCACCTATTTTAGGTGCTACTGAAAGACAAACGGGCTCAAGCACCATTGAGAAGCAGAATAGAAAGAAGAGGAAAAGAGTTGATCTAGGTGTTGTGCCGAAGGCAAAGAGGTATCATGTTGATGACAAAGACAGCAAAGAGTTGTGGAAGAAGTATCTGGCCAAAAGGGCTTTTGTCCGTGGCTTCAAGTTACCTGGTTATAAGGCTGGGCACAAAACCCGATACCCGAACCCCGAACCCGAAAAACCCGAACCCGAACCCGAAAAACCCGAACCCGTTAGCATGCCGAAGTCAAAATCGGGTAGTGAATGCTATTACCCGATTTTATTTCGGGTAATTCGGGTAACATCCTCCGTGCCGAACTACCCGAAGTACCTCAAGTCCTAAATGTGTGAACCTATTATTGTCTTCGTGATTGTGTCCTTGTTGTGGTTTACACTTGCTTGCATGTTACGTTTACACAAGATTATTTAGTATTGTTGTGTTGGCGGTTTGCCACCTATGATGAAAACTTTCATAAATTATTAAAGATTTTGTCAAGTTCTAGTTCTATGTAAAAATCTATGTTCTTTGAGTGTTCCCCTGTCATTTTAAATATTTCGGGTAAATCGGGTATTACCCGAACCCGAACCCGAAATTGCGGGTACCCGAAGTTGCGGGTAGTGTTTTTCGGGGCTCCAATCGGGTAACAATTCTCATTACCCGAATTTCTCAAAACCCGAACTACCCGACCAAGTTTTCGGGTAACCCGAACGCCCGATCTTACCTGGTTATTCATCGCGTGAGTTCTTTTTATCCATTTCCAAACTGCCCTTTTATTTTTTGCCATGCATTTTCCCCTTTTTGTCGAAAACTTGACCCCTCCATGTATACTCTATGTGGTTTTTGATCATGTGTTTTTTCGTAACTTTTTTGGTATACAAGGCCTTGCTTCGTTGACATAGATGGTCGCTTTATCACATATGATGAATTCTATGAGGCATTAAAGGCAAAGGGTTTGATTAGCAACAGCGTAATGAACTGTTGGTGTGAGCAATTCAACCGTGACTACCTTGAACTCCATGAGGCCAGCAAAGGGAGAGATTTCAAGTTTGCCTTTTCCCAAACAGCCACGGTATCTTTTTCAATTCCTTCAACATATCTTCTCTTTCATTTCTCAAGTTCCTGTTTCCTTTTTTCATACAACATGCCACCTTTTTCTGCTTTTTTCTCGCTCATAATTATGTGTGTTTCACAGAACTATTTGATAGAGGATCCTGCATCTTTCAATCATCATACAAGTCTGAGTGAAACTTTCATCAAGCTTAATAAGAAAAAATGGAACATCTCCAAGTTCGACCTTGTAAGTGATAGCCATCTTTTTCCTTTTTCCTAGTTTTTGTCTTTTTTTTGACGGATGTATTCATGTTATCACACAACCTTTTCTCTGCAGATTTTCTTTCCCATATTGAAAAGGCATCATTGGTGCCTTGTATGCGTCAACATGTTCAAGCAAAAGATCGCCTTCTTTGACTCATTGGTTGAGGACTCCGCACGCAGCACCTTGCTGGAGTACGCTCAAAATCTGGTTAGTACATCTGCAATCCAGATGGATGTTTCACCCCCCTGCAGTTTGCTGTGCCCCAGGAGATGTTTGTTTCACACCCCCTGCAGATTTCTTATCTTACTGTTTTCCTTCATTTCAGATCACGAATTTCGCAGCAGCAACAATTATGTGCAACGTCCTCAAAAAAGATGTGGGTTCTTTTGAGTGGGTATACCCTCCATGTGCAAAATAGAATAACTTGTATGTGCTCTACTTGATGCTTACAAGTCTTTGTTTTTCAGATATAGTGGAGCACTTTGTGTTTACTTTTATGTTCTATCTCTTTTTCATGTCTCACAATAGGTGCGATTGTGGACCGTACATCATGGATTACATGGATGCTTTCGATGGCTCTAAAATTGTTGATTCATCAATAGAGAAAGTATGTGCACCTCCATCTTCACTTGTTTTTTCTTTTTTTGTATCTCTTTCCCATTGGTATTCAAAAAATGCATATATTCGATGACTTTTTGTGTGGTTTTTTTTACCTATTTTTTCTAGGTGAAGATGCCCGCATACGGGAAGCTTGCTGCTGCTATACTCCTCAAATCGAAACACAATTTGGTCGAGCTTGATGAATTCGAGGAGTCCTACGACAATGCTATGAAGAAAATGTTCAAATGATCAAGTTTTTAGGGCATAGTAATTTTTAGGATGTGCTAGGGAGAGAATGGGAACAGTACCATGTTTCACCCTTTTTTTTTTTGCTTCCTGTAGTACATGGAGTGTATCCCCTCAAACATTTTATGTTGGGCAACTACCCGTGGGGCCTACATGGTAACTGAAACTTTTGTTCATATGGTGGAATCAAACAAAATCTTTATTATCTGTGAGCTGTCATGGTTTTTTCATGTGATAATTCTGTGATCTTTTTTATATTCTGGGCACATGTAACATCATATATCAATGTTCTGTTTCATTATTGATACCCCATGTGTAACATTTTTGCCGTAGCATGTTGTTTCGTGCACATCATGCCAAATTTTTTTTTCAAAAGCACAAGTCTATTTCATGCACCATTCCCCTGATGTACCATCAAGCACCCCTCTACTATTTCATAGCATTTTCTTAATTTTTTTTTGCTACACTAGATAACCTTTTTTTGTTTTTTTGTCATATCGTACCTCTTATGTTTTATTTCTATTCTCTCATATGTAACAATGGAGGAATCATAATGTGACATTAAGAGCTTTGTCAGGTGTTTCAAAAAATGACACTAAGATTAGGGGTTTTGATCGAGATGAGTGGGGTGGGAGCGTTGACTGAGATTAGGGTTAGGAGCGTTTGACTGAGATTAGGTTTTGTTCCCTGTGCATAGATTTAAGGGGGCTACGTGCGTTTTGACTGAGGTTTTGTGTCCATAGATTAGGGGTACGAGCGTTGACTAAGATTAGGGTTCGGAGCGTTGTCTGAGATTAGGGGTTTGTTTCGTGTGCATAGATTAGGGTTGATCGAGATGAGGGGTAGGAGCGTTGACTGAGATTAGGGTTAGGAGCGTTGAGGTAGGTTAGGGTTCGTTTCGTGTGCATAGGTTAGGGGTAGGAGCGTTGACTGAGATTAGGGTTCGGAGCGTTGTCTGAGATTAGGGTTTTGTTTCGTGTGCATAGATTAGGGTTGATCGAGATGAGGGGTAGGAGCGTTGACTGAGATTAGGGTTAGGAGCGTTGAGGCAGGTTAGGGTTCGTTTCGTGTGCATAGGTTAGGGGTAGGAGCGTTGACTAAGATTAGGGTTCCGACTAATGTCGATTTGAGATCAGCGTTTATTTCGTGTGTAGAGATTAGAGCTAGGAGCGTTGACTGAGATTAGGGTTTATGTTGTTTCAGAACAGACACATATTCCTTTTTTTATCTTTTCTTTCTATATGTTTCATTATCATTTTTCAAGTGTAACATATACTTTTGTACAATAATGTTTCAAACTTTATTTTTTACCGAGACCACACATGTAGCAAGTGCAAAAAATCCTATGTTTCAACGGTGTTACGTTCGTACCATGTAACAAATGATTAAATTTAATGTTTCACTTATATGTTTCAGAATGTAACATTTGCCAACATGGCTTGTTTTTGTTTCATGTAGCATTTTCAACAAGCATTTTTCAGTTCTTTAAAGAGCAGCCAACCTCCCCTGTTTTTTCCATTATACATTGCCGAAATATCAACGCAACATATTATCCATGAAAAACTTTTCAATATCATATTTCCGAGTTTTATCGAAACTTATCATCCATGTAGCTAAAATAACATGTAACAATGCTAAAAATGTGTTTTTGTGAATGCTCAAATTACATCATGAATTGAAACAACTACTTTTTTGGTGTGAATTGTCTACGCTTTCAATTGAGTTTCCTTTAGTTCCTTCAAATCCCGCACAAGTTGTTCTGCCCTTTGCATGACTTCACAATCTTTCGCGCCATGGCCTTCTCCATTGCAATATGAGCACGGTGGAGGCTTTGCACTCTTGCTTTGCTTCTTTGCTGCAGCTGCCTTCTTCTTTTTCCCCTTCTCTACCTCTTGTTCTATAAGGGTCTTATGGCGATCAACTTTCTCCTTCGGCCTCCCTTGTCGATCCAAGGCTGGAGGGTTCTTCACCATGGGGATGCCCCCCGCGCTCCCCTCCCCGTCGTTGTTGCTTGTTCTTGGTCATCTTTGGTGTTCACCCATCCGCATTGCCTTTCTTCTTCTTGCTTCCTTAACCTCTTGCCGACTCTGTCAATTCCAGTGAAGCAATTTTGTACTCTTCATCATCGAAACATGCATCCGACCAACCTATTCCCTTTTCGCACAACGCATTGTATCTCGACTTGTTTGTAGGTAGCACACCGAAACAAGCCTCAGGTACCAAGTAAGCTTCACTGATCTTTATTGTTGCTTCCTCTGACCACCTTGTTTTTAGATATTTATCTGGAATCTCATCCAAATTATTGTCACAAAACACTTTAAGAATATGGGGACACAGCAGCCCATCTTGTTCAAACATGTTGCAGCTGCAACAGTATGTTGTCCCATCGTCTTGTACTGAAACATAGAAGGTTTTCCAGGTTAGCTCACCACCATACATGCGTACTCTTTTCGCATCTCCATCCTTATTCCTTCGGCCTCAACAAACACTTGCCCCTTCTTGCACACAGTCGAGTCGCGCAGGAGCTCTTGGAACTTGTGGAACACACTCCTTGTGTAGAACTGAGATGCTTGCTTCTCAAAGCCATGTCTTGACCAGAGGTCTGGATTTGTAATTTGAGCCCTGCAAGCTTCCATGTTCTCCTTCTCCTCCCTAGTGTCCATGATGAACTCGTAGCCCTTTATGAACTGTAGCACCGAATCATTTGGATTCACCATCTTTTTGAACAGGGCATTCATGCTCTCCGACCTTCCTGTCGTGCTGGTGAATGGAAAGAATGACTTCTTGAAGTACGCCGGAGCCCACATGGTCCTAGCGACCGACATGTTTTGGAAGGCTTCGTTTCTCTCGAGTCGTACTTCTCTTCCAAATTGTGCCACGCTTCCTCAAACTCGTGGCGTTTTAGTGTGGTTGATGCGATGAGTCGAACTCTTTAGCAAAATCTGGGCTCTTCCGTATCGGCCATCCAAGCTTGTCACACCCCTTGCTTAAGACATGGAACTTGCAACATCTCGTGCACGCATGGGGAAACACCGGAGGTATTCTTGCTTTCATCGCTTTGTCTCGTCTCTGTCATAATGTGCATGGGCTCTAGGCCCCCCATTGCTTGCTTTAGTGTTTCAAACACCCACACAAAGGACTCGTCGTCTGTGCAGTACAAACGCACGGCCAAGGAGAATTGATCGCATATGGTTATTGATTCCAACTATCGAAGCAAAGGGGAGATTGTACTTATCGACACGAAGGTTGTGTCAAAGAAGATACAATCCCCGAACATCTTGCACAGCTCTCTTGTTCTCCCGTCCATCCGGAACAGCGCCCTTATCGCATTGTTGCTTTCGGTTTGAACAAGATGGAAGAACGAGGGGTCTTCGGCTTGTTGTTTCGGAAATATTGCAACGTTGCTTCCGGTCTCGCAACCCACGCCCTCCTCGGGTTACTCCTAGCATTCGAAACATCCTTGGAAGTGCATGTCGTGTTCGGCATCCCGCCGTGGATATCAGAAATCACTGCCATTATCTTCATTGTAGATATGTTTCTACCGTGCAATGTCTCCAGCATCTCGTAATCTGCACGGGTGATTCTCCGATGAGACCTCAAGTGCTTTCTTCTCCCAATCTGTTTCACAAGGGGGTGTGTGTGTTCTGCGTCGAAGACAATGCATTCCCACCCCCCTTCTCGCAGCCCGATCGCCATGCGTGCTTTGCACTTCAATTTCTTTAGGGTGCTGCATTTCCTTGAGCCAATGGTCAGTACGGCAGAAGAACTTTTCTGGTTTGAGGCCCTTGCTTCTTCTACATCCTTTGCTGATCTTTTCCTCTTCGTCGTGCCACATATTGCAATCCCACTAGCAGATGTTTCATCACCCTCTTCATCTTCAGGGGTACCAGCGTGCGAGCAGTCAAATTGTTTCCTAATGTACTCATTATTAACTGAACTCCTCCTTGATGGGCCACTATGAATACTGAAACCCATCTTCCAAGCATAATCATTATAGAACTCTCTTGCTTGATCTGGACTTTCAAACTTCATCCCAACATATGGCTCGGCCGGCATGTGAACGACAACATCCTCTTCCTCATGGTATGAGGCCTTTTCCTCATTGGTCGCTGCCCTGTTTCACCTGATAGCACTTCGACATCCACGTATTCTTGCCCAGTAGCTGTGCTGCCCGAGGGGGTGTGATTCAGACTGATTTCACCCCGGCCCTGTGTTTCAATAAAGTAAATAGTATGTGTTTTAGCCAATCACATATATATGCACCCTGAAAGTTTTTTTTTGGAAAAATAACATTTTGTTTTACTGATACAATGCTACATCTAGTAAAAGATTCTCACCATAGCATCAACTTCTCGCAGGCTGCAATTGTTTGCACTTGAGCTTGCTGCACTTTGTGGGACAGCAACATTCGCCCATTGTCCCAGGTCACTGCTACTGACAGCCTGCAAATACATATGTATAACGGTAAGTACATGGGAACTTTTTCTGATGCTTCCCCCCCAACGCTTTTTCAATGTGCTTTGAAACATAAAAATGCATTTCAAATACATGTTTCAGTATGAGTAAAACAGGAGTATAGTTTGACACATAGTGCATCAAAAGGCACACAACACAAACATAGATAGTGCATCAAGATACTAGCTTTTTTAAAATTTTGACACATGAGAAATAAACAAAAGTAACAAAGTGAAAAACAAGATATATAGTTTTACAATGTGTTTCAACATCAATCCAGTATACTAGTATCATAAAGCAGTTTGTTTCTAAGAATGCAAACTGTTACTTTTTTGGGGGGGCAGTGAAATTGTCACATATGTATCCAGAAACAATCAAGCACACCAACATCACTATTATATATTTTTCAACATTTTTTTCTCAGCAGCCTTGAAGTGAAACAAACTAGGTTGCAAGGAGCTTGGATTTCACCTCAGGCACGCCATGTACTGATTGAGGCAGGCTGTTCAATGTGGCTCGAGCATCCCCTCTTTGGTGTTGAGCCGGCAAATTTGCACTTGAAACACCTCCTTCAGACTGGTTTTCCATTGATCCCAGCCCTCCATGCATTTGTCCGAAGAACTCATCATAATCAGCTCCAACAAACTCTCTTGGCTTGTTCCCACTGGGTTGCTTCTTCGGGGGGAACTCGATCCCAAACAGTAAGTGAGGGCGAGACATGTTTCACTTTTGAGTGGAGAATGTGTTCAGGACGGAACCAAGGCGGTGTAGGCTCGTCGGCGATGTGGCTTCTCAGACCCCACGCGGTGAAGGATGGCGGCGCCCTGACGGATGTTTCAGAGTGCCGGTGATGGGGTGGCCAGCGGGGCCTGGAGGTGGTTTCCTCACTGCTGGTTGTTGGGGCGACGAGGTGGGAAGATGGCGGCGAGGCGGGAACGCACCGGGGCGGCGGATGTTTCGGGCGGTGGCGGGGAGGGGAGGAGGGGGTGGCTTGCCGGGCGGCGGCCTGGCGGCGCCGCGGCTCCGAATCAAGCGTCCCGCTCGCGGGAGGTGGGAAGGAACCGGGGCGGCTGCGTGGAGGGGCGGGGGTAGCGGCGGAATGTTTCGGGCGGCGGCGGGGAGGGGAGGAGGGGGTGGCTCGCCGGGGGCGGCGGCTCAGCGCGCGCGCGGCGGGGCGAAGCACCCCGTGCTTCGGGCAGCGAGGTCGTCGGGGAGGGGACGAGCTCGGTCGTTTTTTTTTCTTTTTTGGGGGGTGGGACGGGGTTCGATCTTTGGGCCTCAACCGCAAATGGGCCGTTCTACCGATAGAACGTTCTATCGGTAGTCGCTCCCTTTTTTTTTGGATTGGATTGGATCATCATGGCCTTTATTTGCAACCTACAACTGGGCCTGGTTGTCGCACTGGAGGAGATTAGTACCAGGCCGGGCCCACGATCAAGTAGTCTGCTGCTGTGCAGTAGTTGTAGTTGGGTGCCCAGACTAGAGGAACAGCGCACGCGAAGAAGCCCATGCGCGCTTTCGCTCGGCCTCTTGTGTGCTCGCCGCTAAATCTGGGCCTCATGCGCGCTAGCTGGAGCGGGGCAGCGGGCCCGCTGCGTGCGGCCTGGGCTGCTAGCTGGCAAAGAAGGCCGAAAGTCGAAAATAAAAAAAAGTTCAAAATAAAAGGTTTTCCCTCTATCCAAAAGAGGATTTTGAATCTAGAGTTTTCACAAAATGGGTTTTTTTTTAAAAAAAAACTAAACACACAGCATGAATGCAACTCTCAAGTTTTCTATCTTACTTATATATTTATTCCTTTTTAGGATATTTTATAAATCATTAATATTTTTCCGATGAATTATTGAAAGCACTTAAGCAAATTAAGTCGATTTCAATTCTAATTTTGAGAAAGCAAATTTCGGGGTGTTACAACAATTTTCTTGTAATCATCGGAGTTCTCCGACCATGTCTAGTTTTAGAGCCAGTGCATCCCCCCTTGGTTCTGTCACTCTGATGAGAATGTCTTCTTCTTAATCACAATACCCGGGGTTGTCTTCCCCCGTGGGTCGAGTTTTTTTTCTTATGGCTTATGAGATCATAGTGTTATAGGAAACGATGTGGTTAGTGAACACGTCACCTAACATGGCACAACTAGAAACAAAATATAACCATAAATATGACCTTCAGTGTTAAGAGTTAGAGACTCGAAACTGAGCACCAAGTTCCATCACAAGCGATCTAATAACCAAGGTACAATAGTTTGCAATCACTAATTTGGCTATTTTTCAATTCCTTCTTTCATTCCCGAATAAATGGTTAAATCCCTAGTCAATTCTACGCGTGGACGTTAATAACAATTGCTCGTTAGCAGACATGTACGGTTTTCTTCTGAGTCACCGAGATATATATAGTTCTTTTAGTTTTCTTAGACACAATAATAATGGCACTTCTTAGAGACAAACACTTATTGCAATGATTTTATATCAATAATCAAGCATCTGATCCAATCCGTTTTCTTCTCTCTCCCAGGTCCTAGTGAAATCACAATCTAGGATTACTCTCTCTCTCTCTCTCTCGCTCGCTCGCTCGCTCGCTCTCTCTCTCTCTCTATAGTGCAAACCAACCTTCTAGGAGCATTCCATAGCCGCCTCAAAAGCGGTCCGAATCATCCAGGGAATGAAAATGCTTTGGCACAGCACCTTCCCCGTTCCCGAAAGCTCAATTATTCGATCGGCCTGTACGTACGTGGCTGCAGACATCACATGTGTCATTGTACACGCGCAATATAATTGAGCTTGTGCAGTAATAGTTTCATGCATGGATCGATGTGAGCCGCCGCTTCTCATATCATTCATGGCCATGGGCCGATCGATCTGAGGCCGGTGATATGCAGTGGGTGGTATCATCCCCATATTCCCATGGTGATATGCATGGCAACTTGTCTCTGTCTCACGACGCTATCATCAGATATGCTGTGCGACCTTTCAGTCTTTGCATAGCCGCCACAAGTACTGAATGTGAAGAAATAAAATGGTTTTGTGACTCGATTGATGTTAGTATAGGTTGATATTCTCCAATCACAGAATTCAAAAAAAATATTCTCTAATCATTGGAATCTAGAGAAGCATCTAGAGAAAATTAGTGCCCTACTCTGCTCTACCTAATGGGTGCTTGCGTACGTGGAGATTCCTTATGCTTTTTTGATTTCTTTTTGTATTGGTGATAAGGGTGTACTGTTAAGCAGTGATAAGGACAACAATTAGGAAATAAAAATATACTAATTAATGAAATGGTGGATTGGGTACTATTTCTTTCATAGCCGTTAATTTGCTCGAGTCACTAGCGAAGGAGATCCGAACGGATATACGAATCATGAAAAGGAAGAAATAGCATGAGAAAGGCACTCAAGAATCAAGATGGTGACACCATATAAATGATGTTATCAAGTAAGACTACTCCCTCCGTACAAAAAGATGCAAGAGAAGCAATTTCAAAAATTATTGGTCCTATAGACACATAAAACATAGATATATTCCTCAATTAACACAAAAAGCTCAATTTTCAACTGAAACTTATGAAACTCTAAGCAGAACTTAAGAAACGACAATCGAATGTTTTAGTCTAAAGACTCAGACCCATATATAAAGAAAAAAAATCAAATTTTGATTCTTGTATTTGTTATAAGCAAGAAAAATAGAAAAAGGAAATTTTTATATTTTTCTAATGACATTCTTTTTTGGTACGGAAGACATCTACTTGTATTTGTTTTGTTAATATAATAGATACCGGATGCCTAGACCTAAGTACTTGACCAAAGAGTAAGACTCAACATCTCTATGTAGAATTCTACAGGATTCGGGTAATTTGCCAGATGCCAAAAACACTCGGCAAAAGTGCCGGGAGTTGCACCCGGCAAAGAACCACCGGCAAAAAAACGTCCGGCAAAGAATTATTTGCCGAGAGCTTTTTATTGGACACCTGGCAAAGGCTTTGTCAGGAGCAATATCGGCACCCGGCAAAGAAAAGTGGCCGTCACGGTGCCGGCTATAACCTTTTTGTGTGTGTGTGTGTGTGTGACAGATATGACAAAATATATGTCAACAGTTACGATTTAAAAGTTATGGAGATTCACCCTCGTCAAAAAAAATGTATAGAGATTCACTATAGACAAATTTGGAGCCTTCAAGATAGGAGAATAAAGAGACTGGACCACCCACTCGTTTGGTACCAACTGATGTGATGTTGGCAGAATATGCCAAGGCAGTTACGATTTCGAACTGCAAACTTACGAGCACCACAATCAAATCTAGACATATCCAAAATACTCAATCAAATTGAGACATTATCCAAAATACTCCGTTTGAAACAACAGCAGCGTGAGTGAGACAAATAAAAAGCATGGCAACACGGCCAAACAACGACCGGCACCGAGTTGGACGCGGCGGCATCTGAGAGGGGTATATACCATCACCATTCGGCACAAAGCGTTGGACATGGATGTCGTCCTGTCCACGGCGTACGGAAGCGGGGAAGGTTGGTTTCGTCTGGCTGCTGCGGTCCCTCCGCCGAGAGCCCGAGAGAGCTCTCCGTTCATCTGCTTCCCGGCCAGCCCCAGATGCCGCCTGCAGCTCTCCGGCAGCTGCTAGCTTATCAGCTGTCCTCGGTTCTCGCCTGTCCAAATGCAGCCGCACAAAAGCGTTGCGCCCAAGTGCACCCACTGGCCACTAATAAAATACTCCTACCTAATCAATCTCTTGTTTCGGTTGGAGTACGTTCTAATCTGGAACACGGGGGCCTCCTGCCATCATTGCAGTCGAGATTGAGCTCAAACAAAACTCTTCCTGCTTAGTCTAGAAAAAAGAGATTGAGCTCAAACAATAATTATGTTTCTTTGGAAAATGAAGTTGCAAAAATTACACTCATTGGTCATGTTCAACCGGTTGAAAGCCAGCAGATTTCGACATTTCGTCTCACAAACCACTATTAGTTCTGCCAAAATCTACCGCATTAACCGGCTGAACAGGACCATTGAATATCTATGCAGCTTGATCTTGTCCCTACCCCTTTGTTTTTAACTACGACATAATAAGAATTCCAGTATCATTCTAATTTACAAGCTGTCAATTTGAATGATGATGCAGCAATATGACCTTTTTTACAATGTTTATTTCTAGACATTAGTTTACACATCCCATAGTTCTGCATAAAAAAAAGTTCAGAATGTGTATAGATACTAAGTTCGGCATCAAAAAAAAGGTTCATAATGTGTATAGACACTAATAGTTATTTACAGAGGTCACCTAACGTTGTAACTTAACACGTGAAATTGAAAACAAAAAAAAAAAATGTGCACTGATTGAATATGTGAGGCACAGCCTGCACCCTGGAGTGTACGGCAGCGCAACGAGGTTATTAGTTTTGTGTTTGTAGATGATGTCTGCTTAATTCTGATGTACCCTTTCTCGTCTGCCTCAGAAAACAAACCTTCCCCTCCACCCAAAACAACTCCACTGCTATAAGAGGTTTAGTTGGGAGTTGCGTTGATGGGTCTGGGTTTCAAATTTCGATTTCGCATGCTTTTGCTAAAATTACTGGAATCCGCAAATTTCAAAAGATCATGTCCCAAATTTTGGTCAAAGAAGTTAGGTAAATTAACTCTATGGGGATAAATTTTGGTCACTACTGAAATGGCCAAATTTAGAGACTCCGAAATTTAGATCCCAAAACTCTTGTCATATAGGCTATCGATTTATTTTCTCAGTTGTGTGAAATAAAAAACAGTTTTTTAAACCAATTGTAATTATCAATATTGAAAACAAAACACTACACTTCAATTACAAAATAAACTTATAAATCACCATTAAATAAAATGCAAATAAACCATACGCCATGGATGTTCGCCGGCCACACCCCACTAGCGGTCTCAGGTGTGGTACATTTCACCTAGATAGTTGATGCTTACGTGGAGATTCTTCACGATAACATGATCAAGAGCAACAAATAAGAGAGCAGAATTATATACTAGTGACTGGACGGTTGGATTATAGAATCCATTGCTGAGGTGGTTCTCTTGTACGGATGCATTAGTTTACAAATCCCCTAGCTGTTGTGAATACAAAAGGCTCAAGATCTATGTCCTAATTATTCAGTAGATAATTAAGCTAACTTGGGACTGACACCAAAAAAACTGCAGATAAGAGTGCGTGAGAAACGACCTGCACAATGTACGGCAGCAGTGACTCAGTGAGGCAACCAGGGAGGTTGGTTTGGTTGTCTGCTGGCTAAGCTGCCGCTTCTTCGGGTTAAAAGTCCAGATGACGCCTTTGCCCCTTAATCAACTTTCTTGCGCTCTAACCAGCCTGCCCCAAATGCAACCTCATGGAAACTAGTATTAAGAACCTTCCCCAAGTAGCTCCAACGCTGAAGCTGTGCTTTCCTTGGAGCTCTTTTGACCCAAATGCAACAGAGCAGGGTTTCTGGAGCTCTCTCGTCACCAATGATGATTACCTTGGATTGAAACAAAAATTCAAACATCTGCTTTCATCCATTGGCCTTCAAAGATCATGTGATGTGATGTCTGGTCGTCGCTCAATGTTGGTTTCTTACTTGAAAATGCTTGATCGTTGCACCCGTCAAACGTGACCGATTATCATCGGTTAATCTTAGTTACCTCTTGGTCGCAAACATATGCACAGTAGTTGTGTCTTAGTTTCTGGTCGGTTTATATAGATTTACAACCGAATTACCATGAGGGAACCAACCAAACACGGCCTTAGTCACTAAACGTTAAACTTTTGATGTTCTAATAGGTGATCTAATGTGTTGTCTAAAGTTTAGCCAATTTCACAAAAGTTCATTTAAACCATACAATTGAGATAAAAATTGGTCTAAAGTGATCTAAAAAAAGAGCTTAATTAGTTTATGTTATTGTAGGTCTTACTATATATATGTAAACTTATTGTGAAGTGTATGTGCCCTATCAAATTTCAGAAACTTATACAATATTATCTTCATTTTTAAGTAGTTTGCTTGAGTAGCTGTACGGCATACCTAACAGTCAGGTTGCTCTTCAATTATTGAATTTCCCAACCAATTTGAACCGAAACTAATAAGTACGTCTACGTACCGTATATGCACATTCTTATTAAAAACATAAAACGAGAAAGAAAAAAAGGTGTTATTACCTGGTGTAGTAGTAGAATAATAACGACATATGTACGCATCAAGGGAAAGGATGAAAGGACTACAATGACATCCATTGAAATTGGGAATGCGATTCCTGCGATGATAACCAAGAGTATAACTCCGAGAATTTATCATTTCTTTTTTTTTTTAATCAAAGGCCAGAGGCCCAGCTTTATAGAAAGCAAGGATTGTTTTGCTGGGGTTACCAGCTTACAGATTACAGCGCAATATGCATAGCATTACAGCTAGCCACTCCCTCACCAGCAACAAAACGTGCTTAGAATGCCAAAAACAGCAACACAAAACAAAGGGTTCTCTTTTTCTGCTACTACTAGACAGAAACTAACGGCTCCATCCAGATATGTTTCTTTTTAGGCCACCATCTTCGCGCGCTTCACTCCAAACATAGCGATAGCTTCTCCATCTTCTCCGCGAGCCACCCTTTTTCCTTGTCCCGAAGTAGCACGCTCCATTTCTGAGATCTCATTCCTCTATGCCTTAAGCTTTGCTGCTTGCTCCTGGCTATTGACTGCTGCATTGGCCACCCTTGAGCTCTTCCTTTGTTGGACTGTTGGCTGAGTCTTCACCACTCTTGCAGTCCTGTTTTCATCTTCCAGCAGTTCCTGTCCCCCCATTCCTGTTTCTACAACCCCATATGCATTCTCCATCACACTGTCACCTTCCATCCCTGCTATTTCCTCCTTTGAGTGTTTCTTCTTAACAACCATCCCATCACTGTCCAGCTCATATTCTCCTGAGTCTGAGTGAAGAATTTATCATTTCTCTATGAAAATGCTTCTCCTTTTCTAAATTTTCCTTGTAATAAAATAAAAAGAGATAAAACATGTGACTAGCAACTCAGCGCGAGCACGGGCCAACATACGGTCAACACCAGCCGGTCAGCTACACTATAGAAATGCCAAAGATACCCCTGCACAATGTTTTCATTCACTCGGCAAAATCATGATACAAGTGAAACACAAGCGAGCGAGCGACACCGTTGTTGCCACCTCTTCTTTTCGATCAAATCACGGTCTACTCTTTTTCTTTTTTGCCTTCATCCAGTTATACATATTTTTAGTGTCTTTTGGTAAAACTAACAAATCCATTTCGTCTCATCAGAGCGTGCACAAGATTCACATAATTCATTTCAAATCAAATCAAATCAAATCAAAAGAAAAAAAAAACTTGGGATGGGTCTGTGAGCAGGGGCATTTTGGTCATCTTCTCCATCGCACTAGTGACCGGTCAGGTGGCACCTTCATCCCTCACCTGAGGCAGGCGGTATTCCGACCGGCGGCATCACCTATCCACATCTCTCCTCTCCTCTCCGTCGAGGAAGGCCATCCGTACCTACCTGCCCCCAGTCCCCGCCGCCCCGCCCCGACGCGCGGCTTATCCACCACCACCACCACCACCACCCTCCTCCTCCGCCGCTGGGCCGCCGGATCGATCGGGATCGGGATCGGGATCGCGCCGCCGCCGCCGCTGCAATCCGCAACCGCGGGGTCCTGCTCCTACCATGCAGCAGCGCTGCGCGCTCGCCCGACCGCGCCGGCCCGCCGCACCGCGCGTCCCGCTCCCCGACGACCGCCCCTTCGTCGCCGTCTTCTCCTTCCTCTTCATCCCCACCTAAACCAACCAGCCCCACCCTCCTCGCCGCCGCGTAATTCCGCAAGGATTCCTCCAACAATTCCTCTCGGCGCCACCGGGAGCAGCGTGTGAATCGGCAGCCGGCGACGATGAGCCGGGAGGCGCAGAAGCTCGACTCCGCCGCGGGCGGCGACGGCGCGGTGGGGATCGGGGCCCTCTCCCTGGACCTGCTGGGGCAGGTGCTGGACCGCCTGCGCGAGCCGCGGGACCGCAAGGCGTGCCGCCTCGTCAGCCGCGCCTTCGAGCGCGCCGAGGCCGCGCACCGCCGCGCGCTGCGGGTGCTCCGCCGCGAGCCGCTCCCGCGCCTGCTCCGCGCGTCGCCCGCGCTCGAGCGCCTCGACGTCTCCGCCTGCGCCGCGCTCGACGACGCCTCCCTCGCCGCCGCGCTCGCGGGGCGGGCCCCGGCCTCGCGGGGCTAAGGAGCGTGTGCCTCGCGCGGGCCAACGGGGTCGGCTGGCGCGGCCTCGAGGCGCTCGTCGCCGCCTGCCCCAGGCTCGAGGCCGTCGACCTGTCGCACTGCGTCAGCGCCGGGGACCGCGAGCTCGCCGCGGTGGCGGCCGCGGCCGGGCTCAGGGAGCTCAGGCTGGACAAATGCCTTGCCGTCACCGACATGGGGCTCGCCAAGGTGGCTGTGGGGTGCCCCAGGCTCGAGAAGCTCAGCCTCAAGTGGTGCCGTGAGATCTCTGACATCGGAATTGATCTGCTGGCCAAAAAGTGCCCCGGGCTCCGCAGCCTCAACATATCCTACCTCAAGGTTACTACTAGTCCTATATGAGCTATTAATTCATTGCTTGGATTGTGGATTGATGAAACATGATTACTTGTGGGTAGATGTTTGGACTAGCAAATTGACATGCTGTTCAGAGAAATGGTGAAAATGCCATATGCAGTGACACGCCTATAGTAGAACCTTGGTCCCAGAAAAGTTTGCGCAAGTTTGCGCAGCCTAGATATGATACCCAGAGTACCCAACAACAGCCGAACAAACCAAATTTCAGATGCAACATGGTGGCAATACAGAAGTGGTTTGGTACCATGATATGCTAAATCTCAACTTTAACCAGGAAATTCTCATAAATCTTGTGAAGTTGAACCTAATGAAAGCTAATGCATGTGTGCGAAGGTGCTATTCAAAATATTGTGAGTCATACTGTTGGTGGTTGTTTATAATAAATGCACATACTGTAGGAAATGGTTGTGTCTTCACTTCTCTTTTCCTGTCTTTAGGTAGTGACAGCTTAGAGTGTACAGTAGTTGTATGTAACACCTGGCCTGTTTGGACTTTCTCTGCAAGGTTTTAAAAGTCAAAATTATGTACTTGGTTGGTCATGCTACCTAGTAGTGATTAGAAGGTGTAATTGTGGTAGAATCAGGCAATATGCTACCTAGCAGTGATTAGAAGCTGGCTGTACAGTAATGGGTACAGACGTCCATTATTTGTACAGAACAAGGCTGAGAAAAAGGCCTAATAGACCCATTTTGAAAGTGATCCCTGTGATGCAAATGGTGTGTTGTAATACTTGATAATCCCAGATTGGAAGTTTAAGGTTGAATCGTAATTAGCATACAAAACCTCATCATCCATACATTTTGCCGTCCACTGAGGTGTTAAGTGTGTCACTATAAGGGGCCTGGGTACTGAATGAATATTTGGCCCAGGTTTTGCATTATTTTATTTTTCTCATTGATAGTAATTCCACCATTGCATTGTACTATTTATTTGTATTATATGCTTATTTTTCTTGTGTTGCAGGTGGGCAATGGATCCCTTAGATCAATTTCCTCACTCGAGAAGCTTGAGGAATTGTCAATGGTTTGTTGTTCATGTATAGATGATGAAGGCCTGGAAATGCTGAGCAAGGGGAGCGATTCGCTGCAGGTAATCACTTGTTGGGATGTTAAACTTTTGTAGAATTTTGATAGCTGATGCACAACATTGTGTCAATTTGATTATTTAAAATTTGAACAGTTTTCGTTATTAGCCTCCTTAGTGTGACTTTGCTTACTGTCATCTGAAATCTGGAAATTGGCAACTTTATGTTCTTTTAAATGGTGAATTTTGATTTTGTTTTTATTTCAGAGTGTTGATTTGTCAAGATGTGATCATGTGACTTCCGAGGGGTTAGCTTCACTGATAGATGGTCGCAATTTTCTCCAGAAGTTATATGCTGCAGATTGTTTGCATGTGAGTTGGTCTTCCCTGCATTACGCACCCGTCACAGCCATTAGCTCTTATTTTCTGTACAATCCGATATGCCATAATTTTTGTGTTTGAAACAAAAATGTTATTTAACTAACATATTCAGAGGGACTCATCCTCACGAAGAGTTAAAGAGTAATCAGAAGTGGCAAATATCTAACTGTCTGTAGTTTGTTGGTGTTATATTTATAGGAGATAGGACAACGTTTTATGTCCAAGTTGGCAACACTGAAGGAAACCTTGACAATGTTGAAACTCGATGGACTTGAGGTCTCGGACTCCCTTCTTCAAGCCATTGGTGAAAGCTGTAACAAATTGGTTGAGATTGGACTTAGCAAATGCAGTGGTGTTACAGATGAAGGAATCTCATCTCTTGTAGCTCGGTGTAGTGACCTAAGAACAATTGATCTCACATGCTGCAATCTCATTACCAATGATGCGCTTGATTCAATAGCTGACAACTGTAAGATGCTTGAAAGCTTGCGGTTGGAATCATGCTCTTCGATAAATGAGAAGGGACTAAAGCGAATTGCAACTTGTTGCCCCAACCTTAAGGAGATAGACCTCACTGACTGTGGAGTGGATGATGCAGGTTCGTGATCACTACATTTGTGTCTATGCTTATCTTTAATAATAAAAAAATCTGTTATTTTAAAACTGACCGCGATCACTTTACATTGCTTGTTTTGCAGCATTGGAGCACTTGGCTAAATGCTCTGAATTGAGAGTATTGAAATTAGGCCTATGCTCAAGTATTTCTGACAAAGGCATTGCGTTTATTAGTTCAAATTGTGGAAACCTTGTTGAGCTTGATCTCTACCGGTAAGTTAGATCTTATTTATTATTCTTTTATCATGATCTTTATAGTCATATGCATGAAAATAACATGTCTGCAATGTCTTTTGCTTCAGGTGCAACTCTATTACTGATGATGGGTTGGCATCTTTAGTAAATGGATGCAAGAGAATTAAGTTACTGAACTTGTGTTACTGCAACAAAATCACTGATACTGGTTTGGGTCACTTAGGCTCCCTGGAGGAGCTCACAAACCTTGAGTTGAGGTGCTTGGTCCGCATAACAGGCATTGGGATATCCTCAGTTGCAATCGGATGCAAGAGCCTGATAGAGCTGGACTTGAAACGATGCTATTCAGTTGATGACGCTGGCCTGTGGGCCCTTGCTCGTTATGCTTTGAACCTTAGACAGGTAAACCTTATGACAGATTTTAGCTTCTACCCTTGTAAATTCATAAGCAGCTGGAACCATATAAACATGTATCTGTTTTGCAGCTTACGATATCGTACTGCCAAGTCACGGGGTTGGGCTTGTGCCACCTGCTGAGCTCCCTGCGGTGCCTCCAGGACATTAAGATGGTGCACCTCTCATGGGTCTCCATAGAAGGGTTTGAGATGGCACTGCGAGCAGCCTGTGGGAGGCTGAAGAAGCTGAAGATGCTCTGCGGGCTGAAGACCGTGCTGTCCCCTGAGCTCCTCCAGATGCTGCAGGCGTGTGGCTGCCGAATAAGATGGGTCAACAAGCCTCTTGTCTACAAGGACTAAAATCGTGGTCCTCCTCTTTTGTGCTGTGTCACCATCCTTTTGTGCAGTGTCACCATCTGCAGGTTTGCCCTGGCTTATGATGTGAGCCATGTGAGATACTCCACAATAATCGCTAGGGGCGTAAGCTCCCGTCCCCAAGTTGTGGTTATGGTGTTTGCCTCTCGGGCACGTCTTGCGGCGTTTGTCGTCTCTCCTCTGATGTACACTGAGGCATTGGTAATATTCATGTATATAGCCTGCAGTGGGATGATCCAATTTCTGGGATTAGTTAGTGTATTTGTTACTTCGTTCCGCATGGTTTGAGCCTTTGAGATAAAAAAATCATAAGGGATATGATCGGTGCAGTGCATTCACTGGTTCTTTGTTGCTTTAGACTGGCACCATCTTATCTGATGACACTAATATGTATATGATGTAACTTACATGCACTTCAAATAACCGTTGCATAGCCCATTGGTGCAGCTGGGCACCTTGGCTCAATGAACAGAGGTCAATGGTTGGTTCCTGGCTACCATTTCCTACCTTTTTGGTGGATCTTTTTTAGACAAACATGCCTTTCATTGATTTAATAAGGGGCCGAATCCTCATACATCACCAGGTCACTTGCACACGCTGGAGTTTCATGTCACGCCTCTATTCTAACTGTGTTGGTGACCTGCTTAGCTAGAATATGAGCTGCCTTGTTAGTAAAAAGAAATTCCTGAAAGGCAAGCCAAATATCATAATCTCCTCCAAAATTGTTCCCATTGCGGAGCGTTGTAAGTCTTTCTCTTCCACAGTGGGACAAGTTCTGGTCAATTTGTCTCCAAATGAATCCGTTGCAGCCCAAATTGTCTAGCAACACTGATGGCATCTCTTCAGGTCAGCGCTGACCTCCATCCTACGAGCATCAAAACATCTATCATATCATCTCTCCTGGGTAATCCGAAACATACATGGGCTCTGGAAACCTTAAAATTGGCACTTTGTTGTACTCAAGTTGTAAGGGACTCCTTTGATTGCATGATATATGCTACCTAATTGTCAACCTTATACCACTATAGATATAAGATAACCAACGCCTCGTTACCTTGATTGGTGCTTGGATTAGGCATTTGTCAGGTTCAGCCGGCCGTGCGCAAAGTGGCTACTGGCTAGTGCTGCCATTAGTTTCTGCATCGCACTTCGCTCTGAGTGAGCATACAACATTCCCAACGGGTATAAGAAACGTTAGCAAGAGGAAGGTCCAAACTTGGAAGAGCTCAAATCAGCACTGAATTTCACACCCTAAACCACTGTACTAGTAGGGGTGGGGCTGGGGGGCGCTTAAACCTATAGGCTGTCCTTTTGGCCACTATGAAATGAATCAGGCAGGGACCAGTGGCAGACCCAGCCCAAAATTATAGGTACGCCGGACACATACCAAATGTAATCAATATGTGGATCGAATTACATATGCCATACCAATCGGTGTACACAATACCGACAGAGCTCCCAAAATTGATTCTCTGCTGAAAAAAAGTAGTTTCTCCTGATTGTGGAATGATTATCCATTGTGAATTTAAGAGTTTATGCTAAAAATCAAAAAGAATAACTTTCAACCACTCTCATCTTATAGAATCAACTTCTAGAGAATCAGAATCAGATGGAGTGTTACCAAACAAGCCCTTAGAGCAGCTCCAGTGTTGCTATCGAACTATGCAGTCCGCAAAATCGAACCATAGCAGAGTGCGCTTGCTCCAATGTGAGCACCGGCTAGTGGACTGACGAAGCAATAAAAAATTACTACTTTTTTGCCTCAGCGGTGGTGGGTATGCCTGTATAGCATGTGCACAGAGAGTAGCGTTAGCGTTCACATAGAATTTTTTAATGTCGTGAGTTCGAACCATCTGCAGAGTCCGCTTTTGATTCTGACAAACTGCGTTCGGTTGCTGCAATGTGCACGGTTCGCTTGCGCATCCACGTCTGCCTCCCTCGGTTCGATTTGAGTGTACACTGGAGGTGCTCTTAAATGAGTGAAGACACGGAAAGCGCAAAAATAAGAATTATTGTTGATAATACATATAGTTCAACATAGGTTGAAAGATTCGAAAAGCGAAATATAACTTTTTTGAAGGGATTTTTTTTTTGAAGGGAAGAAATATAACTTGTAATTCTCAATTTCAAAATAAGGCTAGGTTTGATTGGTTGATAAGTCTGTTGGTGTTGTTTTGTTATGAGAAAAAAAACATTAGTGTGCTAATGTTGCCGATGTTGGACACATCAACATTGTTCCTGTTCAGCAACAATGGTAATAGGTCCACTTATGGGGTTGGCTATTAGCCCTGGCATGTGGGTCTCATCCAGTGTGACCATCATGGCGATGACACTCCTATCAGGCCTTGATCCCTCCTCAACATAGTCGACAACATTTGGCACCACTGCTACTCAGCTTAGGGGAGAGAGAGAGAGAGAGGTCGAGCTGATGAGCGTGCCGTCACCACTACTAGTCAATTCGAGCAAAAGAGAGGAAAGCATTCATGGCAGAGGCAATATGGTGGTCAACACCGTGAGCCTAGGGAAGAAAACGGAGATGAGCTAAGACACGGTCATAGAGAGAAGATGGAGCTAACTTGTGGGCTATTCCACATGTCAGCATGCCACGACAGTGTTTCTAGATCTGTTTGGATGGCATAGAGGTTGAGACCTGGCATAGAGGTCGAGAACTAAACATACAAGCTTGAAGTTTAGAACTAGAATGACATAGTTGAACAATTTTAAATATTGTCACAAAAATTTAATCAAATAGTATTAATGTAGTCCTGTCTAATGCTCTATTCTTCTGAACTTATCAACTATGATGTAAATAATGTCTTTTCTCTCACAACAAACAACTTATCAGTCCACATAAACCATCAACGGACCAACAGTGCAACTCGTAGATTATTGGTGGTGGGATATCGAAGGTACCGATAGAGATGCTCTAGGCTACAAACTTGATTTTCTTTCTTTCTTCTTTTTACCTAAGCTGGTTCTCTGAAGTAGTTTTTTTATGAACGGCTCCAAAAAAGCTTAGTAAAAAAAAAAAGGTTGGACAAACAGGACCGAGCTGTTGTCCCTACGTTGCCTTGCCACCAGTATTCCATTTTGGCATTTCTGGAGCGGTGTAGTGACGCGTCAGATGAAGTCATACATGGTATTTGGTGTATCTACTACGGCCGGAATCCGTCGGGACGACCCAGACGGTTCCGTTTTGTCTTCACCTCGTGGCTCACCACGCCGGCGGTCAGAAACACGTGTGCCAGCTCCGAGAGGTTTCCCTCGAAGGATTTTGATAAAAATTCAGTTTTGACATTTGATCACAATCTATTTATGTCATCAACTCACAAAACTACGGATATAACAAATGGATTACCGCGGTCCATCATGACGCATTTAAGCGCACACGAAGGCAGGTTTGTCTTTACTTTCGGGGCAGTTCAACGACACTTTCCCTCCAATTCTTCGTTGGGGATCCGAGAGTTATGGGTCTGCGCGGCGACTATGGCAGCACTCCGCGAGCTGAGATCGATCGATGAGCGGCCATGCGACCCGACCGGCTTCTCCCACGGTCCCACCCGCCCTAAAACCTCGACACCTCCTCCTCCTCTGTCCTCTCTAGAACGCGCGCAACTGCGCAAGAACACACGCGCGCACGTAGGAGAAGCCGGACCGGCGCACCAACAAACAACCCAACCACATAATTAGGAGGGAGGGAGGCGAAGGATCGTCATCCCAGCCGCGTGACCTTTAATTCGCCGCGCGGCGCCGCACGCCCTTGTCATGGAAGGTGCAGGCGGCAGCTGGGCAGTCGGAGGCCTGGGCCACGATCTTGGCGCCGCCGCCGCCCAAGAACCGCGGGAGGAGAAGAAAGAAACCGGAGCTGCGGCCGCCGAGAGGAAGAGAGGCGGCATGAAGTTCCGCGTGCGCGCGCGGGCGCCGCACGGCGTCGGGGCGCTGCTGCTCATCGGCGGCGCGGCCGTCGTCGGGGCCGCGGTCCTCGCGTGGCGCCGCTCGCGCCACGGCAAGAAAGAGGGTGGCGGCGCCGTGGACCAGCCTGCCGAGCGCCGGCTGCCAGCGTACGTCTCGCATCACATCTGTTGAGAGCCGCTTTGAAATTTTCACTTTTGTCCATTATAAGATCGATTGGAAATCAGATGATCTGTACTGTTGTTTTCATGCTGGGCGTTGGAGCTGAAAACAACGTTTTGTTTGGGGTGGATTCTGTGCAGGAAAGAAGAGGAGGCATTGGATGGCGGAATTGTCGAGGATGCGAAGGTGAGCAGTCACCTACCGCATTTTTTTTTTCCTGATCAATAGTCACCTACCGCATTCATGAATGGGAACTGCCGAACTGGAGTTCTTGGATTCTTGCCTTTTCACTTTTCAGGTGAAATTTTACAGGCAAAATCGGTTCAATTTTGTAGGTTCAGGGTGGCTCATTGGTGCAGAAGTCTGATCAGTATGATGAGAAATTGAGCGCTGGCAACATCGATGTTGGATCCGGTTGTTTGGTTAGTGCTTCTGCTCTGCATGCATAATTGTTGCTACATTTGTTCATTGGGGTATTACCGTATAGATGTGTGTTTTATTGTTTTCGTGACCTTATCTCTCTGTTAAATCTTCTGAGTAATGGTGTCAGGATGGAAACGTGTCAGAGGAGAGCCATCAGATTCACAAGGATGATGAGATCACGGCAGATCAATTGGTGTGTTTCTTTGTGCAAACGTTTGGATTCACTTCCCTCGAATTAATATACATAAATATTGTATTTTGCATGCACTTTGATTGTTCTAAATGGTTTTATTTGGGAAAAAAATGGTTTCAGGAGAGCAAGCATGAACAGAAAATTGATGAGAATTCAGGCAGCAGCAATCCTGTCGAGATCCACACGGATGATCTGGTTAGTGTTTGTTTGCTATGCAACATTGGGAAAACTGAAACCTTTATGCTATTTTGCATGCACTGCAATTATTTAAATGGCTTGAAAAAAATGGGTTTTAGGAGAGCAAGCATGAAGAGAAAATTGATGAGATTTCAGGCAGCAATCCTTCCGAGGTTCATACGCATGATCTGGTTAGTTTTTGTTCGCTATGCTACATTGGGAAAACTGAAACCTCTTTATGCAGTGGTTGTCATAGCCTCGTAGGTGCGTTTTGTTCGTTACTTCTTCTGAATTTGAGTTTCAGGACAAAGAATATGTAGAAAATGTTGAGCAGAAGTCAAGCTGCAACCATGTTGAGATTACTGCACATGATATGGTTAGTTCTTATTTGCTAAGCACAACAGTGAACACTGAAACAATATTGGTACATATGCATTGGTTATTGTAGGTGCCTTATGTTAATTTATTTTCATTCTTCTGAATTCCAGTGTCAGGACAATGAACACGTTGAAGAAATTGATCAGAATTCGATCAGGAACCCTGTCAAGATCATCATGCAGGAAATGGTCAATGCTTGTTTGGTATGTACAATTCTGAAAGCTGAATCGTTTGTGCTGTAGTGCCTTCTTACTTGCATGGGCATTCTCTGGAAGTCTGGAGCCTCATTGTTGCATTCCTATCTTTGCATATCCTTCTATTTTTTTTTTTTTGCTACAGGTCAGTGGAAATGTGGAGAAGGTTGAAAAGTACTCAAGCAAGAAGGACATCATCGAGAAAGAGAGAGCCCAAAAAGTACTATTTGTTTCTTTGTTCTTCGGTCAAAATTTTGGAATCTGCAATGTCTGGTCAACATTTTGGTCATCTATACATCCTTATTTTTTTTTGTTCTTGTTACTTTTGAACTGTGATTTTTTTAGGAGAATAAAGATATGGAGGCTCCTGATCAAAGCAAACTCTGCATCAAAGGTCCAGGGATGATCCTCAGTAAACATAATGATGAGAGTGATGGTACTCAAGAGCCTGAATCAATGGAGAACACTCCGACAGCACAGCTGATGTATCAAGACCAACTCTTAGATGACATGGTTACTGATACTGCTATGGAAACAGAAGATACAGAAACAGAAGAAGCCAAGCAAGGTGAAAGAACAACCACAGATGACAGTGAGCCCCAGCAGGACGAAAACAAAGATCTGGTTGGCAGCTCACCAGCATTGTCATCAGTTGTTAAGCCAATAGTGAAGAAAGAGCCAGAGTTTCCAAGACCCAACGAGACAGGGATGAAGATAGAGCAAGATTATACTAATGGTGAGGTAAGGGAGCATACTGACCTGATCAGCAAAGGAGGAGCAATGCAGGGAGCAGGTGACATGGCGACTATGGATTGCAGGAGTTCTGTTCTGATCATTCTTGCTCTAATATTCGCACTGACGATGGGAATAACAATCGTCGTGCGCTTGTACGCCCCTTCCCGAGCAACAAAACTCCAGATGGATCTGCCATAAATTTGCACGATGAAGTGCTGTCAGTGGAACAGTATAATTGCTGATGAGGTTACAAAGTTCCATTGGGAGACCTCATAGCCACACTCATGAACGGCGAATTTAAGAGCTGGAGTGTACAAGTACATGATAGAAAGAAGAAGTCTACTATGGGTCATGAACAGAATTCAGACGGCCATTGTGCAGCACGATCTGTCTGTACTGGAATAGTTACACGTGTGTGGTGCTAACTACCAAAAGGAAGAACCATTGAGGTCCGAGGACGACAGTAGGATTCTTCAGGTTCAGAAGAGCTTGTTTTTCTTTTCTTTTAAAAAAGTATTGTTCTGTAGGTTTTTTTTTTTTTGGTGAAGAATTAGCAGGAGCACTGCTATATATATCATATATATAAGAGGAAAGCAAACCAGTTACAACAATTTGATTGTTATATTATTATTAAGACCATTCAAACTCATAAACATGGAGATAAGAAAGAGGATACTCATGGTGGTGGTAACTCTAATTTCCCCAGAGCATTATTGAAGAGACCCAGCTCTTCCTTGATAGTCCCCAAACCATGTGGTACGTTAAGTGCAGATAATCTTTGGTAGTCCACAAACCATGTTGAAATTCGTGTTCGTGTTTGATTTGGCCGCTTGTCTGGTCAACCTTTTATTTACCCTCTCGTCAACCATGTATGTCTTGCTGCCCATCTATGATATACCCTAGCATGCCCAAATATAAAAGCAATGTGTGTAATACTGCTATTGCAAACATACAGGTGAGGTATCAGTCATAATAAGCTATGAATGTGCATGGAATAACTTTTTTCCAGCAAGTGTGGAGTAAAAACAACAGAAAAATGCCCCATTCAGGAAATAGAGAAGATTTGACAACAATGCACATAATTTAGAATCCCGTTTGGATCTCCGAATTCCCAGAATTGAAAGCATGGTATAAACTATTGTTGTGGAAAAATAATAACGCGCTAAATAAAGTCTACAACTTAAGTTGGGGAAGAAGAATCCATGGAATTTACTTCCTATTTCTCACCGTATGAACTTGACATAGGCTTATATGTAAACTTTGGAAAAGTTGTGAAATGTTAGATTCGAAACCAAATAGTCTAATTTATTAAGTAGATTCCAATTCCTCTACGTGAAGGGATCCAAACGGGCCTTAGAACTTCGTAGAATCTTACTTCTTGATCATTGGGACAGTTGTCATGTTTCTACATTGTCTACCATATGAACGAGTTGCTTCGAAACCGTTTACGGTGGAGGAGGTGAAGACGGACTTGATCCAATTGGAGATATGAAAGCACCAGGGTCGGATGGTACGACCTCCCTGTTCTACAAAAGATATTGGGATACTGATATTGGGATACTGTCGGGGAAGATGTTAAAAGGGAGGTCCTTGCGGTCCTCAATGGTGGTGTACTCCCGCAAGGCTGGAATGATACCGTGATCATCCTGATTCCTAAGGTAAAAAATCCAGAGAGCTTAAAGGACCTAAGGCCAATAAGTTTATGCAATGTACTTTATAAGGTGATATCAAAAGTTTTGGCGGGGCGTTTGAAACTTATTCTCCCGGAGATCATATCGCCAAACCAAAGTGCATTTGTTCCGGGTCGTCTCATTACGGACAATGTGCTGGTTGCGTATGAGCTTACGCATTTTTTACAAAATAAAAGAAGTGGCAGTGATGGTTTTGCTGCTCTAAAGCTGGATATGAGTAAAGCCTATGATAGGGTGGAGTGGATGTTCTTGGAACGAATGATGTTGAGGCTGGGGTTTGATGCTAGATGGGTGGAGTTGGTGATGAAATGTGTTCGGTCTATGACTTATAAGATTAAGGTGAATGGGGTTCCGACCAACCAGATAATTCCATCAAGAGGTCTTAGGCAAGGGATCCTTTATCCCCTTACCTGCTTCTAATTTGTGCAGAAGCATTTTCGGGCCTACTAAATGGAGGAGAAAGAACAGGTGACTTGGAGGGTGTGACTATATGTGCAGGGGCGCCGATCATTAATCACTTATTATTTGCTGATGACTCATTTCTACTCCTAAAAGTTAATGACAGGAGTGCAAATTATTTGCAAAGTATGCTACAACTTTATGAGGAATGCTCGCGTATGATCAATATAGAGAAGTCTTCGATCTTATTTAGCAAGAACTCGTGGTTTGGAAAAGAAGTCGGGGTTCATGTGTCAGCACTGAACTTGTCTCGGGAAGCAAAGACAAGTAAATATTTGGGTCTGCCGGTGTACTTGGGCAGATCAAAGAGCAAGATGTTTTCATATCTCAAAGATAGAGTCTGGAAGAGGATACAAGGTTGGAAGGAGAAGTTGCTATCGAGAGCTGGAAAGGAGACTCTCATCAAGGCGGTAGCCCAGGCCATCCCTAGCTATGCGATGTCTTGCTTTGATCTCACGAAAGCGCTTTGCGATGATATGAGTACCTTGATCTGTAGATTCTGGTGGGCTCAACAAGATAATGAGAAGAAACTACATTGGCTATCGTGGCAGACTTTAGCTAGTCGAAAGGAGAAGGGGGGACTAGGCTACAGAGATCTGCATCTTTTTAATCTTGCCATGCTGGCGAGGCAATGTTGGCGCCTGATCCAAGCGCCGGACTCACTTTGTCTTGTGGCCGCGAGGGCGAAGTACTATCCTAATGGCAACCTGTGGGCAGCTAAAGAAAGTCCAGCTTGCGAGCTATGGAGAAAGGGATTATTTGGAGGGTCGGTGATGGGTGACAGACGGATGCGAGAAGACCCTTGGATTCCTACGGCCATACGAGACGCCCAAGAACACCTAGAGGAAATGTAGTGTTGTCAAAAGTTTCTCGAACTAATCGATCCTACAACCGCTTGGGATGTCGAGCTGATTAAAGATTTATTTTGGGAGGAGGGACGCAGTCAATATCTTGTCTATCCCGGTGCATGTTGATCGTGATGATGTGGTGGCCTGGCACTATGATAAAAAAAGGTCGGTTCTTTGTCAAACCGGCCTATCATGTACTTGGAGGATGACAATGCTACAAAACGAGTGAGGCAACGGGGTGAACCATCTAGCCGAAGTAGAGATTTCAGAACTCTAATGTGGAAGATGATTTGGCGCTTGCTGGACCACCAAAGATCAACGGTTTGTCACGGAGAGTGGCCCATAATAGCTTACCGATGAAAATGAACATCAGTAGAAAGAGCATTGATTTGGACACGCGCTGCCCGGTGTGCTTCAGGTTTGATGAGGATGGAGCTCATTGTTTCCTGAAATGCAAGGAGGTTAGGAAGTGCTGGAGACTCCTAGGACTTGATATGATCGAGAGAGCAACTCCTAGTTAACAGAACATCGGAAGGTTTCATGTTAGAAATTATGAATCGAGGGATGATACTCGGTTGGCGGTGTGTGTGTTGCTATCTCATGTCATCGACTCAAACAACGGTGAAAGCAGTGCTTGATATGGTGCACGACATCTTGGGAGGAATGGCTGCGGCCCTTTCACTGTGAGCACGGTCGGTCAGTCATGGCGGCCTCCGGAGGAAGGGTGCTTGAAGATCAACATTGATGGTGGTTTCCTACAGGAAAGATGACGGGGTCCTCGGGTTTCGTCATCCGCGATCATGAGGGTTCAGTTGTGGTGGCGGGAGCGACAACCTTGGCCAAACACGGGACACACTCATGGGCTGAAACGATGGCGTGCAAGCAAGCCTTGGAAGCCGCAGTACACTTCGATCTGGTGAACGTGCAGGTTGAAACGATGCGGCGCTGTTGCAAGAAGCTATGTCTACGACGATTATGAGTTGGCTGTCATGCCGGAGGATTCTTTAAGGAGATCAAGGTGCTGAGTAATGAAAATTTTAACAATTTTAGGGTAGTTAAAATCCGAGATCGTGTAATTCTTGTGCTCACGAGCTTGCCTCGATGGGGGGATTTTTTTTTTCAATTTTGACCCTTTTTTAATAATATTTTACAAAAATGACCGCAAATTTTATTTTTTAAACTAACCCTTTTGCGACGCCTCCACACGAGGCGCATTATCCACATGCTGCGGCGCCTTGCATGGAGGCGCCACGGGGGTCGGCCCGGCCGGACCGGATCGGGTCGTCCACTGACGCGTGCGGCTTGCCACCGTGGCGCCTTCGATGGAGGTGCCACAACGTGGCGAAGGGCCACGGTGCTTCCCAAACCAGCGGCCACGCCCGTGCCTGCCTGTCTCACATGTGAGTGGCTACGAACAATATGCACACCGGGCCCCACGGCCATTTCCTTCTCACGAGCTGCAGCAAAGGTCAACGCCTCCCCTTCCATGCCTATTTAAGGTGTGGACCCCGCATGCTAATCAAATTTAGCAAGAGCAAAGGCAGCTAAAAATAGCAGAAGGCCCTGCCTTCATTGCAGTGATCACATGGTGGCTCAATCTTGGCTCAATCTTTCGCTGATTGGTATTATTTTACTTTTGGCCAAGGTTACCTCTTGTGATCATGCATTCTGCAAGACTTGTTCTACATCTTTGGGAGTGTTTCATGTCCATCCTGTTCAATACCTCTCGCTGTGGACTTAACAACACAAAATTCAGTTGGAAAACTACTCGAAGTGTTAAGGGCCGCAAATGCTTAGGAATATTGAGCAGACTACCAAGCCTTGTGGATTTTAAGACGCAGTACAAAAATCGATGCCTTGGTAAGCCAGACTGCTTGCTATCGAATTTTGTTAGACTCCTTTGTGCCTAATTGTATTATGATGCCACAGATTCAACGAGAACCAAATACACTAGTATTTAGGCATAGACGCTAGTGAAAGCTGGAGTTATTTGAATGTTTTTCTATATGTTCTATATAACCCAACAAATATAAAAATTTCACTAAATTTAGATCAATTAGCAAAGGAGTCCACGGCCACATGCATGCTAAAAATAGCAGAAGACTCACACGTATTTCCATCCGTCTCGTTTCTTTGCATGCAAGTGGAGAAAGCACCGAGGCGCCCACAAGTGGCACCTCCGCGCGCCACAAAGATGGAGGCGCCACAAAGCTCGCCACGCCACGGATGACCCGATCTGGGTTTGACCCGGCCCGCTACCCCGTGGCGCTCTCCATGAAGGCGCCACAAGAATTGCGGCGCCTCGCGTGGAGGCGCCACAAAAAAGGTTAGTTTTTTTAAAAAATAAAATTTGCGGCCATTTTCGTAAATATTATTAAAAAAGGGTCAAAATTGAAAAAAAAAAAAAAATCGGACGGGGTTGAGTTGGGACCGGGTCACCATTTCTGAACTGGACAGCTCTCCCGAGAGTTTGTATCGAACATATGTGCTCACGATTTGGCTGAGTACGAGTTGATTAATACAAGGTCGTGAGGGCTGGCAGGAAGTTTAAAAAAAAAAAGCCGGTGCCATTATACATTTATACTCCATTTTTAAATAGATGGCAGTAAATATATATCTCATCCTAATAATAACTTGTGCAAAATAATGGTGAGGACGGAGGATCCAGCAGGCCCACTTCTTCTCCTTGAGAGGAATCTGGCCCACACGGTCCAGGCCCACCTTTTTCCTTGCGAGGAATCTAGGCCCACACGGTCCAAGCCCACCTTTTCTCCTCGAGAGGAATCCAGGCCCACAGTTAAGCCCAGCAGCGCTCGTGGAAAGGAAGGAGACGTCCCACCGCGAGGCAGAGCAGATCGAGCCGCGTTTCCCGTCGCTGCCCGGTCGCGTGACCCGACCCACGAGCGCCGCCGCCGCCGCCTGCGGGAGCCAGCCAGCCATGGGGCGGTCCCCGGCCGCCTCGTCCTCGTCCTACACGGACAGCTCGGGCTCCTCCTCCGACTCGGGCTCCGCCTCCTCGGGGAGCGACCGCCGCCGCCGCCGGAGAGCGGCAGCAGCCGCCGGAAGGAGGGCGCGTCGTCGTCAGCGCTGAAGGTGCGCAAGGACCGGAGGGCGCGTCATAAGCGCCGACGCCGCGACAGGGAGCGGACCGGCGGCGGTCCCCGTCCGACGACGACAGCTACAGGTGATCTGATCCCCCTCTTCTTCCCTCTCGAGGTTTGTCGACCTAGGGTTATTAGGATAAAAAGGTTGTTTCACGATCGATCTGGATGGTGGTACTCATGATCCGGAATGTTGGTGGTGGATTCTATGCTTATGTTGGGATTGATGGAATGACGATTTGGAGTTCACTTTTTTTATTTGGATGGGATTGCACCAGATGTGGATGTTATATTGGCAAATAACCTGGGATTTTTTGTGTACATAATTGCTCCTGAAATTCCTTATACCACATATCATAATTCTTATCGATTTCTCCTGAAATTGCACATATCATAATTCTTATTGTGTCCGAAAGTAAATTTGAAGTAGTTAGATACTGCAGCTAAGGCAGTCTAAACCTATTGATGGATATTGATTGGGTACATTTGCAATAGTTAGATATTGCAGCTAAGGCACTCTGAACCTAATGATGGTTTCATAATTAGATGGATGAAGTTGATTTAGGGGATACTGATTAGGAGCAACTACGGAAATTTGGGCTTCCTGGACAAGCAACTGCGATAGCTGTTGTGTTGTTTCAGACCCAACTAAGGAAAACTTAAATTTGGTTCTTCCTAGTTTCCTCATACAGTCATGCTGAAGTATGTTGTTCTCATTGTTGCAGCACAAGCTCTTATGACAGTGACCCTTGTGAGGTGTCTGGCAGATCTCGAAGCATAAGAAGAGCAGCAGATCAAGAAAGGTACTGGTCCAGTGATTTGTGCCCGATGCTTTTTTTTTCTTTTAGGTTTTCATT